>JAUTXX010520856.1:0-20043 GCA_032273605.1 Panulirus laevicauda | reverse complement strand
ACACACACTCACACAAAAACACACAAACACACACACACACACACACACACACACACACACACACACCAAACCCATGTTACTACGATTAACACTGACTTTTCTTGACCAGCTCCATCCTACAATCGCTTATCTCATCAAAATCGTATCCTGTACAAATCCTTTTCTAACACCAGGTACAAGTACGTGGATGGAAGGGGGAAAATTCATGTCATGATTTTAAAAACGTCTTAAACCTATTGCCGAATGTCTTACCTTTGTCTGAGACGCCAATCATGTCTTCTTCCGTGGATTTCAGGCGTCATATGTTTCATGCGCTGTGTATTTCATGCACCGCTCGCCCCACGAGCCATGTAACTCATATTTTTTGTATTTCAAGTTCCTTGTAGTTCCGACCAGCCTTGTACAGTCTTCCACTAGTGGACCTCACCTAACCTTGTATCTTGACCTATTATCACAAACTTCCATAACCAGGTTTTGACCTTTCTTGATCTCCTGTGATCAAGTTCTGATTTCTCATGTCATATCCTCGCTGTTTTAGACCTCCCTATGACCTCGCTTTCCCACCTGCTTCCCGTCTCAAACCTACCTTGACCTCTGTCCTCCCGTCTGACCTGGTTCCCTGTCTGCAGGATGTGGTGTCGTGCTCTGTATTGTCCCAGGGATGTATGGGTGGATTCGATTACCTCATCGCCGGCCGCCACGCCCAGGACCAAGGTGTCGTGGCTGAGGAGTGCAACAGATATACTGGCACTGTAAGTCTTATCATTGGAATTCTCTGTGGACATTAAAAGACTTCCTAAAAGCAACGAAAAACGCACTACACTTCCCACCGATAGATTTCAGTGATATGGAGACAACTGAATGCAAAAATGTTAAGTGAATGTTAAGTGCATCGCAATATACGAATATAATCTCGACAGATGATGCACAACAGATAAACTATCTTTCCCCTCTAGGATAATATCTGCTACCCGAACCAATACTGTGCGCGTACGTACGTGAGCGAGTACGTGCACGTAGGAGGCTACTACGGGGCATGCAACGAGGAGGCTATGCTGGAGGCGTTAGTCACCACCGGCCCCATCTCCACCTCCTTCGAGGTCTATAATGACTTCTACTACTACCAGGGTGGCATCTACCATCACACAGGACTCAGGAACGACTTCAATCCCTTTGAGGTAACCATCCCGTGTGGGTGGCGAGGAACCATACAGGATGATGCTGACGAATGTAAACTTTAGGCTTGTATGAAGGAAGATTTAGACTTCAATAGCTACAGCACAACTTCAGTATGCTGGTAGTTTTTTCACCATAATGCTTTCACACTCTATTCTGCCTCTTCAGTTTTGAGCGTCCATTCTCTTTTCTCTTTCATACCTTAATTTTAAAGAAAATCTTCATCTTAATGTAGACATATAGTGTCAGAGTTCTATGTCAATTTCCTTTTTATCGACAGCGGCATCTCGTCGTCCCCTGTAGACCACATTGTTTCAATTCTTTCTATCCAATGCAAGTACATCCTCCTCATTATCTTCAACAGCAAACAACTCAGGGCTGTTCCTTCTCTCGCCACAGATCACCAACCACGTAGTCCTGGTGGTGGGCTATGGGGTCGACGAACGTACTGGGGAGAAGTTCTGGACAGTGAAGAACTCCTGGGGCGCTGTGTGGGGCGAGGATGGCTTCTTCAGGATCAGGCGAGGCACGGACGAGTGCTCTATAGAATCTATGGCCGTCCAGGTGACAGTCATACCTTAAGAAACCAGTTTAGAGAAGGAATCTAAATGTACAGGGGGGGCATAGGGGGAAGGATGAAAAGGTGGAGGTGTAGAAGAAGGAAATTACAAAAGAAAACAAAGAGGAAGAAGACTACAGAAGTGGAGGTGTAGACAAAACGGAAAATAGAAGGAGGCACAGAGGAAAAAGATGACAGAGGTAAAGAAGTAGAAGATATAGAAGGAGTCAGTGAGGATTCAAGATGTATGGGGACACAAACCTCCAATGAAATGTAGGGAAACTGGTAAATAATGACTCCTCAACTCGCGTTCTCTACGTCAACCTGATAAATGGCATCATGATTCAGCTTCCTCGTTTGCTGTTCCAACTGTATCTAAGGCATGGAACACTGCACCTTGTATACCCCTCAGACACACTAGCCATCCACGCCACGCCACTATGATTCTCCCAGTGGCCAAGGTCTTACTGGTGACGTATACTATTGTTATCTTGTAAGTCATGTTTTATTCTTAGTTCTTAATGATTTTCCCGTATGAATATCAGTCAAGAGAAATCATAATAATACCACCTGCATTTTAACTATCATATTCAATGACAGTGATATATTAGATGTTATTTTTTTTCTTGATTATTACATTGCAAGGGAAGAATAATGGTTCTCTATGGAAAAACATTATGAAATTTCTGATACCTTAAAACAGGAAAATACTTTCCTTACGAAACCAGAATCGCTGCTCTCATAATAAAAGCTAAATAAACTTTTTGGAATTATCATCGTCCTGGGATGAGGAGGCTTTCATCACATTCTTTCTTTTCATTCTACCATTCTTTATGATTCACTTCACATCCCTTCTCATTCCAGACACATCACATCCATATCGTTATCATCCAGCACATTCACCTCCACTAAACTCTCACTCCATTTCTGTCTACATCTGTTACTACCTCCCCATTTGCTTTCCCTACTATCTCCCCCATTTGTTCTCTTGTTTTCCTAGCACTGTTTACATCCTTACAAGACGTTTCTCTTATTCTTTCTAAAGTTCGTTGATCCTTTCTCCAGCATCTCATCCGCTCTCTCCTTCAAGGGATGAAATCCGAGGTTTGTGAAAGAAGTGCGAAGAAAGAGGTGACTCTATTGATTAATGTGCTGTCGGATTGTGTTAAAGAGTGAGGAAATGGATTCATAATTGATATGGGATGTAACAAAAGTAAACTATGATTACACTGTTTGCTCCAGGTAGTGAGAGGAATGAAGAAGAAAGATAGCATTTTGGAAGGATTGCATTGTCAGGTTTGACTCAAGGGAACGCATTCTTTGCCATGGGACCTAAATGTAAGGGCAGGAGTTGTGGCATTTAGGGATCCCTGGTATCAATCAAAATGGGGAGAATCTTGTTGATTTCGTTTCTGAAAGAGGATTGGTTCACGATGGATACATAAACATAAGTGGGCGAGGAGGAGTTTGGAGCCCCTGGGAGTTAATGGATTATGTACCATGTTACAGGTATGTAAGGGAGACACTACATGAGGGCATGCTGGGTTAGGAGGCAGGTAGAATGTCCAGTCATTTCTGGGTAAAGTGAGAGTAAAAGTTGGTGATGGATTTAAGAATACACAGATATAAATTCTCCGGAGTGGACTACTTACAGCTGGTAGGTGGGTCTTCGTGGGTGGGGCAGTATGGTCCAGCATGGCTGAGGCCTTGCTTTCCACAGTAGATTTTTCCCACCTACTCTGATTGTGGTTTCAAGAATTCTGATTCCCTTACCATCCGTCTTAAGTGGGAGCCTCTCTTATATCCAGTGGCAGTCTTCTCAACAGAGGCTCAAGCTCTTCTCAAATATATAACTCAGTGTTTTATCAAATTTCCTGGGACTGTTACTGCCGAGAGGTGCCAAAGTAGGTTGATCCAGGCAAGTCTATATATCTAGTATGGAGAGAAAGACCATCTTGAACATCTGATGTATGAATTCCTTCCTCCAGTCTTTTCTTTTAAGCTTTCCCCTTCTGTCTTAAGTGACATCAGTAACCCTGGAAACTAAGGGCACATCGAACAGAATACAGTCTTTTGGCTTAATAGTCAAAGTTCCTAGCGATATTGCGGATAAGCTTACAGCAATCTAGCTAGAGTTTATGGTGGTGACAATCTCGCCTGGAGATCCAGTGATTCCCCTAAGCTCTGACATAAGAGCAAGGTTAAGAAACAGTGATGCGCCCCTCTGTAGTGCCTACAATTCTTCAGGCTGAGAAGGGAATTTTTGTTTGCTGAAAATGATGTGCGCTCATTAGTTTTCTTTATCAACCGGATTTGTTCGCTGGCAGTTTCGGTTGCCCGAATGTCAACAGCTGTTCGCTGTTCTAACAACAACAATCCAGAGGCAGTAGGAGTGCATATATTCTGACTCCTCTTATTAAGATTGTTGTAGTATTACTTTAGCAAGGATGTTTCTGGGTAAAAAATAATTGTAATTGTGAACTTTTCTAGTTTTAAGGGTTTGATTTTTATGATTACAAGGTAGGGCATATCTGATTTCGAGTTCTGAAGGGTGGAATATGAAAGATTTTCCTCATGTGATGCCATTTATTCCATTGGTAGTGAGACGGGGCTTGGGCTGGTCAGGAATCATGATTCAGATTTGAAGCTTAATATCCTATCTCTGGAGCAAGAATAGACTCTGGGATCTGTGTGTACGTGAGGTACATTCAGAAGTTCCCTTTTCAGTTGGAGGCATAGTACCTCTCATATGGAAACCAATCAGTAGTAACCAGAATAGATTCAAGTGTATTTTAGCTCCACAATGATGTTAGCTTTGGATATTGGGTGATTTTTTTTTGTAATGTATGTAGTGTTAAGAGAATACAATATCAAAACTGTGTGGAGCTTGAGTGAGTGTTATATTTTGCTTAATGTTGTAAAAGAGGATGTTAGTGAAACTTATTTACATCAAAGGAAAATGTGAAACTACTTAAAGTGAAAGTAGGTAATGCACTTATATAGAATCATCAGAACCTATTAAACCTGACATAACCTGTCATGGTAGCCAAAATGATAGCAGAAATCTATCAGCATAAAATTAATGCGCTGTTGGGGATCACTTGTTGTACGCTATGCCTTTTTTGCCATCCGCTGCCATATACACCATACGCATAGGCCTCAGCTTAGGGTGTGTTTGGTATATTTCCCCCGGAATAATGAACATTAAGAGAAATCGTAACTGCTAGGAAGGTTGGCTGAGGTTCTGTTGATTCTTTTAAAGTGTATTCTCTATTTTGATATTTATTAACCTCACAGTTTTCTTATCATATTACTATTGCCATATTTAATACTATACAGTCAGATGTAGCTAATGCTTAAATCATGCTCTGCAACACTTATTTTATTCTATAAACATTGCACTAGCACTGCAGATCAAAATTACACTGTTATACAATACTAAAAGTGATGCAGAGTTTGATAAACTACCCTTTTCTTTTTTTCGTTGATGATGGTCATGCTGATGATAAGGAGGGCTAATTTAGCAGTTTGACTACATATCAAAACTAACTTTGGATGTTAAAGGTTATGGTTGATAGTAGTGGAAAGAACTGATTATAAGATGAATCTGTATTGGCTAGAAATTACCAAGGCTGGAAAATTCTGACATTGTTAACTACAGTTTCATGCAAAAATTGTGTCTGCTGTTTAGTTTATTTTTGGGAAGAAGCATAGAATTATGAAAGGTCTGCTGCATTGTTTATTACCAAAGGAAATTGTAATGAATTTCATGACTTTTCTGATTATATAGCTTTCCTGATTACCCGCAGAATGGGAAGTATTTAGGTTATTGAGGATAATGATGCTAATTCACATGTCTGAAATGCTAAATTACAATGTTTTGCTTACTGTATGTGTGGATAGTTTATCCTTAACAAAGTAGCAAATAGTGATACTCTGTTTGCTTTCAGATGCTGAATTTTAGAGTGGAGAACCAAGAACTGTGAACTTGTGGTTTGAAAGACATGGTTGCAGTCCTAACAGCTGCCTTAATGACTGCTGCCGAGATCTCCAATTTATTTTCTGCATTAGGAGTTCTTGTGTGCTTCTTTTGTATGGTTATATTTATTATTCGGTAAAATACAAAGTTTTCAGTTACTCAGGTTTAAAGTATTATTCAGTGTTAGGTAGTTTTACAATAAAGAAATTGTAATATCAAAAATTCCTCAGTGCAACAGCTTTGTAGTGTTGACCAACATTAACTCTTTTGCTGTGGTAGTCCTATTATCCACTGTCAATTGTTTGTTTAGGAATACTCAAATATTTAAAAAGAAATCTCATTAAGTTTTGTGTTATGGGTTAACTTGAACATTATTCTTTAAATGAAATGGTAAACAACTCAACATAGTGAGAAATTGCTTACTTGTGCTATGCATCCCTCATGATGTACCTCTGTGCTGACAGGCATATGAATTATGCCAGAAGTACTGTCAGGAACTTGAAGAGAGATGTGTAGTATTTTTGAAATGCTTTATCACAGTACATATGATTGCTAAGAGTTTTCATCAGTGATATCTATTATTCTTTAAAAGCCAGCATTCCTCACTTATAACAGGAAGGTGCAGATCTCTTGCAATCTCATTGTCATCTCTTCATTGACTGACCATTGTACGGAACAAATTTAGGCTGTAGCATCTGGTAACAATGTGTAGGTTGCCACCATTAATGGCAGTATATTTTGCCTCAAGGCAGGGACAGGTGGCTCAAACTTTTTGATTGTGTGTGCACCAGTTACAATGCACATAGAATGAAGTACCGTGATGTTTACACACCATCTTCAGTGAACAAGTTAATGATTACAACAAGCATATTAAGAGAGGACTTTATTGAAAGTTGCAGGATAATTTTCAATAACTGTTGTTGTATAGGGTTATATACAGAATACTGGTATATATCATGCATTTTGATTATCATACATTGACATCGATTAACTCCTATACACTAATGTCTCACCAAAGAATTTTTCTTCCACTACTCCATCTGTCTTCTTTTTTCTTACTTTTTTGCTTATTTAGGTTGTAAGCAGTTGCTGCTCATGAAAGTACTAGCATCTTAACTTTTGAAGTGTTGAAATAATACCCAGAAATTCTTCCAACCTCTGTCAGAAATGCTAATCTTACTTTCTGTATTTTTGATTGAAATTTAAGAGAGTTAGATTTAACGTTTGTCTTCAGATTTTTTGTCAGTTTCTTTTTTTTTCTGCCCAAAATTAGAATTTTTTTTTTTCTGTCTTTCATTCCCATTTTATATTCAGGCCCTGGCATTGATGAGGAGTGTTGCACATGACTGGAGCCTTTGTCATAAGAAAAACATCAGTTTCATAGTCATATTCTTTCTGATAACCATACTCACCACTGCGGTACAGTTTTTGTGCACAAAACTCTCATACAGTCTGATGATTGTCTCCAATATTGTTGTATTAGAAGTAACTAGATCATAATTTTCTTAATAAAACGATATACCACTAATTCTAGTGAAAAACTGATTACATGTGCTACATGCCCAATAAGTTATGCTGCTCCACTGTCAGGCTTGTAAGGGATGCCAAGTGTATTTTTAGTGATACATTGGATGTGTGGTGATTTTGGAAGTGTTTTTGTTATACACACTTTTTCATTACAAAGGGTTTTCATGACAAACACTTATAATTTTGTAAGTTTCCTAGCTTCCCAATTTGATGCTGAACATAAAGAGATGATTTAGAACTTGTCTAGGCCTCTTTGACTTGTTTGCAGCGAATGGCCAGTGTATGGAAGAAATTTAGGCTGTAAGATCTGATAACAGTATGTAGAATGTCACCACATATATTAATGGCTTGTGAGAAGGCAGACTATTCAAGAGTTATGATCACGTATGCCCTAACTGCATTGAATAGCAAATAAAGTACTATGATATCTACTTCCTGGGAGTATTGAAAAGGCTGTTGTTAATCACTTGATGCTGTGCCACGATATCCTATTAAAAATGCACTTTTCATATGCTCTAAATATACATTTGATAGTCCTATTCCTTTTCTTCTTGCAACAGGTTTAGATATTTCACACCCAATTTTCATTTGCTTTAATGATAGGTATGTTATACCACTAATTGAAAATATACATTATAATCACTTTCCCAAGTAATGTGATATATGGTCAATATCATATTTAAGGGCATTACAGAAGTAAATTTTAGAAGTGAGAGAAAAGCATATTAATGGACTCCTTACACTTAATTGAAATTATTTAGAAGGGCATTGATAAGATAACTTTTACTATTAGGGTTCCTCTGATGTGCTCTTCTCTCATGACTGAAAGTTATCCCTGTGGTGATCCCATGAACTTCGTATTTAACCAGATTATACTAACTAGGCCTCTCAAGGTTTGTTTTTATGCTATATTAATCATTGCAGGTTACAGGGTGAAGATTTGTTTGGCACCTCCGTTGTGCATGTGGCTCAGCCACCTGTGGCCCAAGTAGAGTTCCAGAAAGTTGCAGTTCCATTTTCTTTGACATTGCACAATCCCAAAGATGCATCATTTACTGGTATGTCCATTTGACAGACTCCTAATGTAGAGATTTGATGTATAAATCTTGCTATATGTTTTATAGTTTTAAGGTTGTGCGAATTGTAATTTAGTCAAGTTTTGAACGGAGGATTCTATAATTTCACAATTATGTTACATATCCATGACACTGATAGCATGTTGCCATTTTGTGTGTATACCATGGCATTAACTGCAACTAAGATTGCTTGATTTTTCTCCTAAGATCTTTATTTTCTAAAGTTTTTGTTTTAATTTCTTGAATTCAGGACTCTATACTATACATTCTTTCTTCTTTGTTCATCACTATATTTAGAAGATTGGCTTCATGCGAACTCTTTCCAATTCACCATCTATCTTAAATCTTCATTTAAGCATGCAGTTTCACCCCTTTTCACAACCTTGTATACCAATGCTAGCCCCTATTAATGGACTCCTTAAATGATTTCACACTGCATGAACCTCACCTTTCACTGATTTATCAGTGTTGTTTAGTCAGTCATCTGATTTACTTTACCTTTCTTTCATACCTCAGGAGTCCTTTCTATCCTTAAGAGTCTCCTTCAGCAATCAGGAAGCTGACCATGTCCAGTGGTCAGGACTGCAGGTCATAAAGTTTTGTGATGTGTGGGCATTTATATGCATAAAGTTCATAGGGGTTGAGTAGTAAGTGCTCGATATCTTCTTTATGGTAGTTGCATTCTGGGCTTGAAAAGTCTTTCGGTATGTTGAAAAGATGTTTGTGGTGTTGTCGTAATGGGGCTGCCTAGAAAGTAAGCAAAAGGATCTCTTGTTGGTCTGGGATTTTGATTTCTGATGGATTTAATTTTGGTGGGTTGGATTTTAAATCTTAGTTGGGACATTGGTTGTTTAGTACTTTCTGGGTTATTTCAGTGCATATACATTTTGTCAGTGTTAGCATAGGTTTTGTGCTTTCGTTCTGTAGCTTATTTATCTTTATCCAACAGTTTTTCATTGCAGTTCATATCCTATGCTATCTGAAATGCAGTGTTAACCTTTAGTTTAATATTGCGTAATCTGACAAGTCCCCTCTCTATTTCTCTCAAACACTGCACATCATGCTTACAACTGCTCATATTCTTTTTTACCAGAAAGATCATGAATTTATGCTCTTGTATAGTGTTTTTTCTATTTAACTTCTTTCTTCTGGGAAGCCTATATATCTAACTAGGTTAAGAGGAGATTCCTCATGTCATACAATCAATAGACTGAGAAACTTAGTCGAATGAAAATGGATTGGGTGAACATTCTTTAATATTAAACTTAACAGACGTGAAAAGTGTTAGGTAACGTAAATTTTGTTTTGCAGATGTTCAGTTGAAAATACGAAGTGAAGTATCATATGTTCTACGTAGTTTTTGGGGAGTTCCATCTGACCATGTACATTCTCTTTTGTTAGCTCCATGGTCAGCATTTTTTATGCACTTAATTGAAGAACCTTCAATCACTGCTGAAGTTGTAGATAATGTCATAAGGTAAGAATGATGCAGCTTTAACAGTAAAAAATTTTATTATTGCGTAAAACTATTTTGATACACCATTAATTCAGATAAGTGAATAAAACCTTTGATGTTTTGGATTTTGTTTATGCTAGGATTATAGATCATGAATCAGAATATAATGTTTATCTTTCAGCATTTGGATATAACATGTCATACTTTCAGAGATGATATGAATAAACCATCTGAGACTGTGAAGCGAGTTGGTTTACATAGAGATCCTCCACAGTTGTCTCTTGGAACTTCCCCAAGAAAAAATTACCCTTTGGTTGTGTGTATGGTACGGCATGATTCAGCTGAGGAAGCTGAAAACAATGGAGTTGTGAGTACATGAATAGCATGAAAGAGTTCCATTTTAGTCACATTTTGTAATTGTAGTTGAACTCCCTTTTTACTTTCTTGCTATCAAGTCTTGAAAATTTGCTGTTGAATTTTGCTTCCTTATCTTTTCCATCTATCTACAGTATATCTCTGACACCTGCTCCCTCCAGGAACTCCCATCAAGGGGGTGGCCATGGCAAAAGAGTTTCCACTTATCCCTGTCCTTACTTGCCTCCCTTGCACACACTGTTTCATGCATTCTTCCATCGTCTTTCTCCCTCCAGTACTCTACCACTCTGTTTCCCCATGTCATAGGTCTTCCTCTCACCCCATTTCCTTTAATTGTACAATTATACACTCTTCATGTAAACTTTCCATCTTGCATTCTTTCTACATTCCCAAACCACCTCAAAGTAATATGTTTCACCTACTCAACTACTCCACAATTCATTCCCTTTGCATTCCCTGCCATACCACGTCTCTCATACACACCCTCATATTTTTCTTCATTCCATCTAGTCATACCATATGCTCCTCTCTAATAGCTCATTTCCACAGTCTGGATTTTTAACTCCTGTCAATGTTTTGGATGCATAGTTCTGGGTTAGGAAGACTCTTCTGTCCCTTAATCCCTTCTTTTTTTCCATACTGACACCTCAATCCTTCATTATTCTATTAAGGGACCCGGTGACTCTTCTACTCAGTACTGATCACTCCCGTTCTTTCCATATCACCAAACTTATGCAAGATAGCTACTAAATTCTCAATTCTCTCACTCTTCCAGTTTTTCTCTCCCATATCTATAACACAATGTAGTGCACTTTCTTCTCTCACCCTGTAGGGTTTTGTAAAATCTATCCTTATCTTTTCTTCAGTTCCTTTTTACTGATTCATTTCATACTTTACGCATAGATTCACTAGGAGGAAAGCAATGTAGCTGTTTCTCAATTTTTTTTAGAAGACTACTGGAGACTGTAGTTAATCTATGGCTTATTGTTGTGTTGATATAAGTGTTTGTTTGATTTTGTATTATTATTTAGATGATGGTAGTCACAACATCACTTCTGATTATTACCCATTAGCTTTTCTAAACTCATTTCAGGGAGCTCTTATCAGCATTATTCACATCAAGGATTCTGAATGTCAGATTCCTACATGCATTCTTCACCAGTACCTGAAGCAGTATTCTGGTCAGCTCACCAAGTTACAGGTAAACCATGCTGTTTTACCTACAACTTGTAAAACCGGGGTTTTACATGGACAGTATGTGAATGTGCAATTAAAGGGCTGGTGTGAGAGAAAGACCTCATGTGATATGGTGAAATAGAGTGGAAGAGTATGGGAGGGAGTGTATTTATGTAAGAATGCATAAAATGGTGTATGTGAATATAAGGGCATGGGTATATAGAGACTTTTGCAGTGATTACCCCCTTGATGAGAGTTTCTGGAGAGAACGAGTATCGGAGATATAGATATGGATAGGTAGATCTTTTAGAGCACTTATATGAGAGTTTTTCTGTTTATGAGAGGAAGGAAATCACCATTGCCAATGGTTACTTATATGCTGTAGAAAGTATTATCCTGTAGTCAGGAAACAGTTTATAATGGTTATTGACTTTCATCATTGATTCGTTGATGCTAGATAACAGCAGTGTGTCCTTGTATAATCATTTTTGTTTTTTCTTTTTTATACAGAAATATCTCTTTTACTTTATTGAAATGGTATCAGGAGCAAACACACTGTCTTCTTATCCCTCCTGAATACCTGAACCTTGTAACAACTAGATCTACATTCAAGCTGATAATTACTGTCAGTCTTTTCCCAAAATAAGAATCTTAATCTTATTTGTATTTACTTTTGAAACCCGCTTCCTGTGTACATCATTAAAGCAATGTACTCTACTTCCCCATGTCATCTGATTTGGTCAGTAGAAAAGTACCACGTACACTTAGTACCTATTTCATCTGATTTATTCGACAGGAAAACATCATATACATTCAGTAGCTGTGGTAGCTTCATTCTGTTTCACTGAGCTTTTGCAGTACACCGCATTCACCCCACCTCATTCTATATGTCATGCCATATTCACACAAAAAAATTTAAGCTCAGTTTTTCTTGGCAATTGGTTTTCATCACTCTGATTACTTATAACTTGATAACAGTTTTATGTCTTGTGCAAGTTGATAATTAATATAATCATTCATAGCTATTTTTTCCTTAGATCTATTGAGATATTTAAACTGCTGGCCTCGTTATTTAGCATAATTCCAATAGATATGAGAAGGAAGTGTTAGTAAATAGACACTGTAGGTTCAAGTAACTAGTGGATCAGAGTTTTTTTGTTTCTGGTGTTACCTTACTGATGCAGCTAGAGACAAATATATATGAAAGAAAAAAGAAAAAAATATTTCATTCCAGTAGGAACTGTAAAAAACAAAAGAGAAATGTAAAAGTAAGAAATTATAATTTGATTTTAGGCTCTCTACACACAAAGTAGCAATGAAGCTCAAGGAGAAACAAATAGAAATGTTGATTTACCAGATGAAGTAGTGGAAGCTAACCAGGTTCAGAGTGATATGAAAGAAGAAGAAGAAGAAGTACCTATTGAGGAAGCCTGTATTGTGTGTCAGGTAAGCCTAGAATATCAAGCTCTTGCTGTTGAATTCTCGTTAACCACTTGTTTTATCTTTTTCCTTCTGAGTAACATCCCCTGTTCAACAGAAAGCATCAAAAGAGCTTCTGCAGCATTTCAATCCAGTAGATTAGCTTTTTAACAATTGTGGCCACATTATAGAATATAGTTGGTATGCCAACCTTGGTTACAAGCATTTCAAACCAGTCCAATGATTGAGGTGGTATCTATTTAGGAGGGATCTGTTTAATTCCTTTTGGATTTTGGGTTGGTCATTTAGTTATAATTCAGAAGATATGTTGCATTGACATCTCTCACCTGTTTCAAAAGTGTGATGATAGGTAATTATTCCCTTAGCCAAAAATTGACCTGTGATGTTTGAAGTGCCTTTATGCCGGTTTGAATAACTTGCATCCTGCTGCAAGAGTATTTTGTAGAAAACATATAATCATGATATCGATGTAGGGGTGCAGAAAGGGCTGAGCATATATTATTTTCATATACCATGAATTGTACTGTAAGATGTTTCTTTTCTGTTTTGACCTCCCAGACAATATACAAGGAGAGAAAAATGATTAAACTGTAAGAAATTCCGATCCCTAGATGATATACTTAAGGTTAATAGAATTTATATTGATAAGTCCATTTATTAGATAAAGAATTAGATACCCTCCACTTTAGGTTTGGAAATCTTCTTAGCTAAGAGTGAACTTTGCACATTGAAGATGGAAGTTAACAGAACATGCTTGGTATTGTAACTAAATATATTAGTTCTTTTAGACAGTTTCAGATTAGATAGTTGATTTATAGTGACATTCTTCTGCTTATACACTGTGTGTTCTTATTTATATTTGCAGGTTTTTAGCATACACTGAATAGGTTGATATTTTATTTTTAAATTTTTTGTAAAATTTTCAGAATCAACTTACATTGCATTTAGTATTAAATGTTCATCATGCATTTTTACCCTTTTTCAGACTAAAAGAACTACACGTGCCCTCCTACCTTGTCGTCATGTTTGTGTTTGTGATACCTGTTGTGGTCGCCTAGATAACTGCCCCATGTGTCGTGCTCGCATACTTGCTTACTTTCTTGTAGCCCCAGAAAACCCAGAATTTATAGATGAAAATGAGACAGCAGAGGTTTTAGAACCTCCTTCAGCATGGCGACGTTTAAATGATGCAGTGACACGTATGATCAGAGCTGAACAGCAGTGATAAAGCTTAGATAAATAAACTTTTGCTGATGACCATAGGGAGATGTAAGTGAGAAGATTTATGTCAAAGTCTTGAGGAAAATTTCTTGGAAGTTTAGCAATGTGCTTTAAGACTATAATTTATGTACAGTACTATCTGATAGCTTTAAGTATAATTATAAGATAGATACATTGTACAAGTTTCCATTATCATTTTCAGGGCTTATGTTTATTTGAAATTTTATAATTAGCAAAACTGTGAATGGCAAGACATTAATATAATTGAAATGAAGAGTTAGTGGGAAGGGGCATCAGCATGACACATATACTGTTGTAGAATAGAAATTAGCTCTGTAAATTGTACTCCCCTGATCTTGATTTAACCTTCAATAATAAATTCTACCATTCCATATGAATTACTAAGATGGCAGGATTAAACTCAAACATTAATTCAAAATTCATGTTGAACACATGAGTGAAAAACCTTTAGCAAGGCTGTATTGCCATCAGTTGATGAAAGCGATCATTTTCCTGATTATGACTATAGCATAGCCTTGAAGCTGCAGGAGCCTAATAAAAAATATTCTGGGATTATATATGATAATGGAATATCATATTCTTTACAGTGAAATGTTAAGAAAAATTATTGTTGTTTCAATTTTTATCTTGTATTGAAGTGATCTGTGCAAAAGAAAAGTAAACATTTATTGGGGAAATGCAGGGAAGAGGCACTGTAAGGGTACATATTGTTGTTAGGACTTCCGGTAGTACCAGTTACCCAGATTTATATTTATTTCATTCTTGTTTGTCATTTCCCACGTAAGCGAGGTATCACCAGGAACATACAAGAAAGGCTGCATTTGCTCACTTCTATTCTCTGTCTGTCATGTGCTTTGCACTGAAACCACTACCCCCTATCCACAACCAGGCCCTGCAGATCTTTCCATGGTTTCTCTTGGCCACTTCACATGCCCTGGTTCAATCCATTGACAGCATGTTGTATACTACATCATTCCAATTCATTCTATCCTGTTAATGCCTGTAACTCTCTTTCATGCTCAGACCCTAATCACTCAATATCTTTTCCACCATCCTTACAAATCCAATTTAGTCTTCCCCATCTTGTCCCCTTCGCTTCTGACACATATCTTCTATGTCAATCTCTCCTCACTCATTCTATCCATATGTCCAAATCATTTTAGCACACTCTCTTCAGCTCTGTCAGCCACAATTTTTTTTTATTACCACTGCTCTCTCTTACCCTTTCATTATTTACTTGATCAAACCTCCTTATATCTCATATTGCTCACATATATTATCTTCCCAAGATATCCACTCTCTTTACACTTCCCTTGTATATAGCTCATGCCTCGCATCCATACAAAATTTATGGAACTACCATACTTTCAAATATACCCATTTTTACCCTTCCAGATGATGCTCTGTCTTTCCACGCGTTCCTCAAAGCTTTCAGAACCTTCGCCTCCTCACTCTCCCTATGATTCACTTCTGCCTCTGTGGTTCTATTTCTTGCCATGATCACTCTCACGCATCTAAAACACTTTGCTACTTCCAGATTTTGTCCATTCACACTCACACCCCAATTAACCAATCCTTCAGCCCAGCTTAACCTAATAACTTTGCTTTTATTCACTTCTGCTCTCTACTTCTTCCTTTCACACACTCATCTAAGCTCAATTGCCAACTTTTACAGTTTTTCACTTGATTCTCATATTTTGTATTATTTGTTATAATTTCACTTTGTTAGTTTCTTGTTATATTCTACAAATGCTATATGTATTCATTTCTTGTAAAATTGAGGTAGGTACCTGTAGCATATGCAGCAAATGGTTAAGGAGGGGCAATATTTTTATGATTGTGTATTTCTGGACAAAATGTGCATCTTATAGAGAAATGATGAGCAGTTCTGGCAGAAAGTTTGCAGCTCTGAGAGGTACCCACCTGATATCCTATTACTTTACTAGTCATCAATGAACCTGCAGTATTAGACAACAGTTGGACCCGTGTTGATGACAATTAAAAGTGGATATTAATTTCCTTAGCTTCATTAGATGGATGTACTTCATTATAACATTGTGTAATATACATCTGTTGTTGTTTGTATTTTTATGAGTACTCTACAGTATTTTCAGAAAACATAAAAAATGAATGTAGGGAAAGAGGTGCAAATGACATGAGAGCAAGAACATTAGCAGAGAAGTGCATGTACTATGCTAATCTTTTAATTAATTTATTTTATTCTTGCAGTATGATCACTGCACATTCTGATATGTTATTTTGTTTATTTTGTGCTTTCAGCACACATTGTCATAGAACATTACAGTGGACAGGAAGAATGGATTGCAAATAGCAAATTTTGGTCACTAAAGGTTGATTGCAAAACAATGAAACTAACTGAAAGAATGATAAACGGCAAAGGAAACCTGTATCATGATGAACTTTGAGAACCCCAGTATGGGATTATGTTTAATTGTATTCATATGTCAAAACCTTTTATTTCTGTGAAAGGACTTCTTTTGAGAGCAAGAAGATTTAAGGAGTTTGAGAAAGGAATGTTGAATTGTTGAATATAGTAGGGTTGAAAGGACAAGATTTATGTAACACTTTCAGCCATGATTTTATGTGGGAAGCCTAGATATCATTAGATTGGTTGTTCCTTGAGGAGCATATGTTGGGGGAACGAAATAGTATTTTACTTTTCTAATCTATGTAGATGGAGATGGTAGTAATGCAGAAGGCTTCTAGCCACTCTCCACTCCTTCCAGTACATCAGCTGGCTGAAGAATAATTATTTGAAGGAACACCATATAATATAGAGACATTATGCTGACTTCGTGATTTTATTGGAGAGAGGCCAGATGCTCTTGGGTGGGAGTTTAGCACTACTATGTTACAAAAAGAGAAGTTGAAATTTGTGCTCATTATACAGTCATTCTTAAACATATTCACTGATGACATTGGTCATTGATGGAAAAGTTTAATTGTTTTAACAAAAATTAGTCACCTTAAAAAATTTTGAAATGTTACTTAATGTTATGGAAATGATATTTTTAACCTGTGAATTCCAAATAAGCAGGTTGCTTCTTTCATGTCCTCACATGCATTTGTATGGGTGAATGATAAAACTTACCATTTTGAAAAATAAAACAGGATCAAGATGTTGTTTTTTTCATATACTCAATTGGCTTTCCCATTTTGGTGTTGTGGTGTAAAAGATAAAAGGAAAATAGCTGTTTTTGCTCACACCCAAGCTCTAGCTGTCATGTGTACTATATCTAAAGCAGAAACTATGCCATAGTGTACTTTAGTGTTTTGTATAAGTTTGCTGAACCCAATGGCAGCTGTATTTTCCTTATACGATCCCTATTTATCCGATAGTTTGAGTTTACTTTTTACAACATTCTCATCTTCCCCTGCTGATTGCTCAATTCCCAGCACCCCAAAGTCTACTTCATACCTTACTTCTGTCTTCATTTCAGTTTCTCTCTCTGTCTTGCTTCCTCCACATTCCCAAACCACTTCATCACACCCTTCTTGGTTCTATCAACTAGACTGTACATACTACCACACCTCTGTGTGACACTCATTTTCCGTATACCTGTACAAATTAGAGGAGGAAATATTGAGATATCAGCTTCTGTGTATGTGTCCACATGCATACACACACCTTGGTTAAGTTATATGTTCAAGTGTATATCAGCCAATGTTTGATGTGTGGCCAAGTAACTTTATTTCATTATGTGTATAGATGAGTAGTTCAACATCCCACCAAAAGTAGGTTGTCCTGACCTATGTATCATACCATACCTCAGTGTCATTAAGTCTTGGTCTTTCTTAGTCACTGTGTGTTATACTGTCATGTAACTTCACATGCTGATCCATAATGATGAGTGCTTCAGCATCCTCTTAAAAGTAGGTCAAATGACTAATGTTCCACATAGTTCTCACTTGGAGGAAAAAGTGTATTAATTTTGGAGTCAAAAGTCAAGGTCATTGCTGCACTTTAAGTAGATTTTGGAGATAATTTCACTTCCTGGCAATAATTCAAAAGAATTGTTTACATTGATACATAGTATGAGTATTATTCTTTAGACATGAAAGGTTCCTTCTGATTTCGAGGTGAAAAGCTTAGAAGTCACTATACAGATAGTTTTTCTCATCACAGTGACACTACTTTTACTGGATGGATTTCATTATTTTCTTAGCATGTGCATTTACTTTGAAACAAGGAAACTTGCTTTTGCTTTTGAGATCTAAAGACCAAAGGTAAATGTGATTGCTGAGGTCGTGGTAGATTAAGTTTTTGTAAAAGAACCTCATTTCTAGTAAATGGATGTTATCCAGACTTTCAGCATGTGTTTTACTTGGTAAAGGCAATTCTCTCATGTGCCAATACTTCTGCCACCACCATCTGTAGTCCACTTGGCAACCACCTCTGCCACTATCTATGACATTCCTTCCTGCTAATATCAGTACCAGTACCTCTACAGCAACCTTTGTCACCCATTCTCTCATCACCCCTACCAACGCCCTTTCCTCCACCCCCTCCTCTGTCTCTCCAATATCCTTTCCTCTATGTCTGCCACAACTGCCTCACCATCTTCTTACCACTTTTATAAGCATCTGCACCACCACCTTCCACCAATACGTTTGCTGTCTCCTTTGACACCCCTAGTGCAACTGTCTTTACCAACACTTTGTAATCACCTGTGCCACCGTCTCTATCATCCCCCTTCCACTGTTTCTTTCATTTCCCTTTATCAATACTACTAAAGATACCTGAACCACCGCCTCTGCCACTTTCAACCCTCTCTGCCACCATCCTTGTAAACGTTCCCTTTCTCAGAACCACTATCACCAGCTCTGCCATCCCTTCCAACAGTGGCACCGCCACTTCCACCAACACTGACCTGGCCACTACTTGTCCCACCATCTATACCATCCCCTCTGCCACCTCCGTTGCCGTCACCATTACAACCGTGTCTGCCACCAATTTGACTATGTCAATAACACCTCCGTCTGGATCTGAGCCATTATCTGATGCACGGTAAGGTAGCAGCAGGTCTTGTATGGTAAACCCACGTTCAGTACTTGCCGTGTGGTAATCCCCCGGTCACACTAGATCTGGAGAATGTTTTCAACCTGTGTGAGATGAGACATCCTGTCATTTGAGAAGGTCGTCAATACTCGTCCTGTCCTCTCCACAATAGGAAGTGACTTATTTAAGTGGGACCCAGTGACTTCTTCACACCCACTTACACTTACTTGCATCTGGGCATAAAATAGGGTTAAATGATTCAAAAGTGACGGATTTAAATCACAAGAAATCTTGTCATAACTTAGGTCAAAAGCACGTCTTATCAACTGCCGTCTTTTAGAGCAGATAAGATTTTTTAGAAAGCTTATTACAAAGCTGTGAACTAATGAAGACCACATCCCATGTTAGGGAGCCAACCATTCATATGCTCATTTTCTTCTCTCAAATGTAGACGATTTTCTCTGAATAGCGAACTCCTAAACGATGATACAAACGTGGTCCTTCTGACGAAGTACATATTGTCTCACGCAGTCACAAACCATTCCCGATTTCTTCCTTTCTCAGCACCTGTCCCCTTCTTTCACCTACCAACTCCCCAAACTTTCCCTGCGGCCATGCTTTCTATTCTTTATATAAAAAGAAACTCCCTAACCCTGAAGAATGCGCTCGATACATCAGTACATTTCTTTTATAATTCAAATCTTTTCTATTCACTTTCGTATACACTGTTATTAATATTCATTACAAAACCCACCTTGTTCATTGTCCTACATTACTATACCATCATGAGAGGCTCATTCTTCCCATCTCTTTACCTTTTATCTCCCCACACCTCATATCTTTGTCACATCTTTAAGCCTTATCTATTCTCTCAATTTCAAAGATACTTGTAAAGTTCTATGGATAGAGCTGTACGGAGGAGAGTGGAGGTGCTGGAAACGAGATGTTTGAGGACAATATGTGGTGTGAGGTGGTTTGATCGAGTAAGTAATGTAAGGGTAAGAGAGATGTGTGGTA
>JAUTXX010520834.1:0-11439 GCA_032273605.1 Panulirus laevicauda | reverse complement strand
ATTCCGATGAGTCCACATGGACTCATCGGAATATCTTGATCACGCGCAAAATTGTGATATTTTCCAATATATATATATATATATATATAAAATAAACAACAGTATATCCAAAACTTCGTATATATATTTATGCATATAAATATAAACTACATATATATTTATAAATATATGTAAAACAATTACCAACCCTTGGTAATTGATATACTGTAACATGTAAAACAATTACCACCATGACAGACCCTTAGTAATTTATGTCATCCCCAACACTTTATACAACTTATGTAAAACAATTAATGCTCTGACCAACCCTTGACACTTTATACAACATGTGTAAATCAGTTATGAATGCAAGTGATTAATATCTGATATCATGAATGCCCTTAGCTCTGGAGTCAACCCCAGCACGACACCGTACCCTGGTGGGGATGCTGCTTGGACTGCCCTATTCTCTGACTGTGGTGGCCTTTGCTGGTGCTAGCTATCTCATTAGGTCATGGCATTATCTCCTGCTGGCCTGTTCCTTTCCTGTACTTATACTACTCCTACCACTGTCGTAGTAAGTTTATGCACTGAATTACGTTCCGAGTCACCCAGAACAGTATACAAGGGGTTCCCAACTTACGAGTCCGACCTACAAACACCCATACTTATAAACAAGCTCCAAAAACAATATTTAATTCCTAATTTGACATTCAGTTAAGTATTCATACTTACAAACTGCTGAACTGCATCTCTTTTCATTTAGTGTTTCTTTATACTATGTTCTATTAACTATGTTCATTTCAGAATATCTAATACATTATCATAGTGAGTTATAGGTATTTCCTCTAATTTTATGCATTCTTTATATTTTCCAACTTATAAACAGATCGACTTACAAACAAAATCCAACTTATGAACAGATTAACTTACAAACAGAGTCCAGGAACCCAACCTATTCGTAATCTGGAACCCCCTTTACTCATGAAGTATCACATCATATTATAGTAAATTTGGAGTTTGGAGCATGTATATTACCTACTTGGGAAATGTGAAAAAAACAATGTCTACCTATATCTTGTGCATCTTTCCAGCTGTAAACAAGGACCTAGTTCATATGCCCAACCATTGTAAATTTATTCTTGATTTTCTATCTGCTGTTCTTAAAATGAAAGTCATTTATAAAATTTTTAAGTACTGTAAACACTGCTGAGCTTTAATAATTTTGAGAAAGATCATGTTGATTATATAAAAAAACATAATAGCTTAACAGGTACATCAGTCATTATAAATTGTTTCATCAAAGCATTTCAGTTATTATTTCCTAAATGGTAAAACATTAATCCATAGCTTCAGTTTCAGTCTTTACATGTGTCACAGTGAAGCAAAAAATACATTGCACTAATCTAACAGCATTGTGGATGAATCGCCCCGGTGGTTGTTGGTGCAGGGAAGAGTCAAGGAATCAAAGAAAATCCTTCAGAAGGCCACTTTCCTCAACAATGCAAAACTCTCAGACGATGTAGATTCACTCATAGATAAGATAGTGCAAGTAAGTCTGATTATTAACCAAAAATGTAAGATTGATCAGTAACCCAAATGGTAAGTTTACTTTGTGACCATTAAGGTTGATAAGAGGAAAATAATAAAGAATTCATATTACATGTACCATAAAAAAATATATTCAATACACAGAATTTAGAGCATAACATTACTCTGATGGCTAACCTTAGAAAGAAAGTTTGGAGAGTAATCCAGAGTCTGGTGAGTTTGCCCATAGATCAGTTTGGTCATATACCTACTAGATAAATTTGACCAGAAATGCATCTTCTGCACTTGGAGTCCCTATCTACCCATGTTCCTGGTATTATTATATCTTACAGCTGTAAGAGCAATTTGCTTGCTTATCTTTTCAGTGCTACAGCTTCAGTCCTTCATGCACACTCAATGAGTTCCTAATATACAAAACTTATATCCTTACATTTCTGGCACATACTTCCGAGTCCCAAGTTTCCTCTGAATCACAGCCTCCTTTCTTTCAGTTTCATTTATATTTCATGCAACATTTTGTCAACTTTCCCATCGGTGCCTAATTATGTGATGCCAGCTATACACACAAAACTATACTGCAAAATCAGTACATTACAACATTCACAACCACCACCTTACTTTCAGAATCTTGGATTGTATAATTCTTATTCTGCAACTAAACCCTCTGGTATCCTATAAAAATTCAAAAATTCAGGGAAATGCAGCTCAACTCTGTCAGCTTAACATGACCGCTGAACAAGTCATTTGTGTCTGCATCACTTCTGACACAAATGTTACTCTCTGATATAGTACTTTTAAACATCTCCAGCAGCTATATCAAAAACACCACATCTTTACTAGAATACAGCAGGCTACATGAACAGCTTAACTGTAACTCTGTCAGCTATTTCTGGTGAATGGCAGTACTGATTTTTTCTCCAGCATTCTCAAATAACACTCTTGTGATAAAAATATAAAAGCTGATTTACAAGACCAATCCTCTTAAATCTTAGCTGCTCAGTTTACATCTGATAATTTTCCCTACCTGTTCAACATATGCATTAACAAGGCAGTGCCAAGAATTTGTCCAAATACACTGTTTTGCTCTCATGTTTAATACACCAAAACCCGATGCCCATATCTATAGACATATCCCACTGACCTTTCCATGGTTTCCCCTGACCACTTCATATGCCCTGGCTTAGCCCACTGACAGTACATTGCTCCCTGTATACCAAAATGTTCAATCCCATGCATGCCTCCGACCCTGATGCATGTTCAGAACTCATGTACTCAAGCCTCTTACACTCAACCTTTTCATCTTAATAAAGAACTCCAGTAACAGACACGAGCAATCTATGTGCAGGACCCTAATAACTGACTCAAGCAATGTTAGTGAAGGACCCTAATAATGGACTCAACCAATCTTATTGCAGGCTTCCAATGACTGACTCAAGCAATCTTAGTGCAGGACTCTAATAATTCAAGCAATCAAACTGCAGTACTCCAATAAATGACTAAAAAACTGTAAAAACTCATTTTTTTTTACTGATTTGTACAGACTGAAATCAGAATTTAATATTTTTAAAAAAAAATATAATAATTTGGAAAGGCGCTGTAATGCCAAATCTTTTTTATAATGTAACATGTATGAACACCCTTTTATTTCTCATATCCCCATTGCACTTTCATTTACAGGTTATAAATTCCTCACATACTTCATTATTAGAGACATAAAGTTAATCAATGGCACTCACCCATGCAACCTAGCAATTATTTTTCAGCATAGTGAGGTCTTATGCATATAATGAAGTATATAAAAGTGCATTATAAGTACTTTTAATTTTCTAAAGGCATTACCAAATATGAGGAAACTATATACTCTATTATGATTTGAAATTACTCTCTTCCTCCAGCCAAACATTAACAGATGTTATCATTAAAATATTCTCCCAGTCTATAACTAATTACTTACGACTACACTGAACATTTCTATATTTACCTCACAGGCCAACACATCAACAGAGCCTGAACGGCCTCACCAAAATGGCTCCCATATATCCCAAATAAAGAGTCATGTACGCAAAGCATGGGAATACCTGAGTAGACCTGGTATGCGAATCATCTTGATCATCACACCGATCCTATGGTTTCTTCAAAGTGGCCTCTACTTGGGCGTTGTCATTAATGCTAACAATTTCACCACGTGAGTTGCAGATTCTATCAGTGCATTCCCATGAAAATGAAGAATAACTCCTTTTCAACAATCAGACTTGATAGATTATACTAGTTCATCTGGTACACAGTATATGTTAAAATGCTATTGTGATTTCTATTCCATTTTCATATTCACATTTACAATCTTACTCCTTTTTTGTATCCCTCCTTTTGTCTTATCATTAAAACTAAATCTGCCCTACTTTTCAACAAAGTATTTCCAATCACTAGGACTTTTCTGCACAATTCTACAAGTTGTTTACCATTTTTAGTCACAACACTGGTTACACCATTCCCCCTAATTATACTCTCACCTGCCACATCTATTCATATGAATAATTCTGTGCATGTGTATATTAAATGTAAATATGTAAATAATTTAGGTAATATGTAAAATATGGGAAGTGTAAAATCATGAATGGATATAAAAAAACGTGAAGTGTTTATTATGTTTAGGTGTATGTAGAATGAAAACACCCAGAAAAACCATAACCATCATATATTCACATAAATATGGAGCACCCATGGCCCTCAGCCATCAATTCAACATCCTCCTACACCATTATAGTGGAAAATATACTGTTTTTTGGGGTATTTTCTTCACTAGTTTATGATATAGAAATGTTCCATGTGGGATTTTTTCTGTTTTTTCTTTTCCACATATGGTCAGCATCATTTAATTCTAAAGCTACTTTTAAAGAGTTTAGAGAAAGTATTTAATCATCTTTCACATAACATAACGAATCAATCACACCTCTGAAAGAAATCTATAAATATGCCAGACAATGTAATTGAATTTTTGAATTTTTTGCTCTTCCAGCTCTAACCCTTTCCTGTATGTTGCACTCATTGGGATAATGGATGGATCAGCCATCCTTTTGTTCACACCCATCACTCCTTACTTTGGTCGACGCACCATTGTGGGCTTTGGCCTTTTCTTGGGTGGTGTTTTGTTCTTGCTCGATCTTCTTGTTTCATCTGGTAAGAAGTCACTTTTGTTCTACCTTGTTGCTATTTTGGTAATTACATTTCCTCAATATAGAAGGTCTTTTAGAAGAACTCATGCAAACAGTCAGTTTTTGTGAATAATTTTATCTTGAAAAGTACACAGTTGCATAAATCTTGAGACCTTACCTATATGATAAACATTTATGTCCACAGATTCATAACTGAGAGTGTTATTATAATGGGAATCTTATGAATAATTGTTTTCTAGGAATTAATAAATTTTCAATTTTTTCAGACTATAACTGGGTCAAGTGGATCCTAGTTATGGCTGGGTTTTTCCTGGTAGCAGGGGCATTCCAAGTAAGTTCATCCCTCAAAACGAACTAAATGAATATGCAGATATTCTGGTAAACGTAACTATTTTCACTAATGACAATATCATCACTTGGTTTCTGTTTGGTGGTAGTCTGAGCTGTCTGTCTGCTATTACACTAATTATCCATAGTATTGAAAGTTTCCATATCTAGCATTAATACTTTCCAGAAACATCTAATAGTAGGGTAAAAATAAAAATAAGATAAAAAATTTAAAGATGATGCATGTATCATGACAAGCTTAGTTAAATGTAGATGATTTCTCCCTCATTTCACTCACAACTGAATGAATTGTAAATGGTAAGAAAAAATAAATAAGACATATGCAATAGGATGCAAAGCAGCACAGAACTGCCAACTCATGAACATGCTTCTGGAATATCATATATCATTGTTATACATCTTCATTCATGTATAATAATGCATTACTCTAAATGGCGAATGAACATTAAACTATGAGAAAGAGATTAAAATATTAGATTGAACCCTTAATGCCTCCATATGGTTATTTATGCAAGTTGAATAATGCACCAAGCATGGATGGTGGCTAGGGAGGCAGTGTGCAATAAAGTTTTTCCCCACAGTCAATCACCCTTCAGCTATGCTGATGAGAGCACACTTTTATGACTTTTCTTGTAAGATAACTAGGTGGTTTTCAGCGAGATTCAGATGATTAGCCAAATGATCTTGAATTATCTGATGATGATCTGAGTATGGATCAAGTGGAGAGTGATCTTACATTTACCAATTCTTTCAGCATCAAAAGTGAAGGCAGTGTTGCCAGAACACCTATGTCCTTGACAACACTACACCTGACTAGCACAGGTGGTAATTTTACACACAGTTTTATTGGGGGAAAAAAACAAGCATCTTACTTGATACTAGGCCTAACTGCTACACTTAGATGGGATGACTTCATGAATTAAAGGGATAATGTGCAGCCCAATGCTGCCAACTTGTAAATACTCATTAACATGAATTATAATACATAAAAATACATTTGCATGGCATAATTTGTCATTGTAAATTCCAAGAACTAACAAAATGACAGATAAAGAGACAGATAAATTAATCACTATGTGGGTGGCTGGGGTCAGCTAATCAAATCATTGTATATGCCAGCCACCATATGGGAGTAGTACTATATGGGAACCTGAAACCAATTCTCAGATGGGGTATGTCAAATGAATTTACATTTGGGATGACTTATTTAGTTTTAAAGTTCAGGTTTTGAACAGGCTAATTATGTCTTTCTAAGTCCATACAACTAAGAATCACTATACAATAAACACTTCTAAAACGACTGGAGTCAGGGTTCTTCTGCAGCCTTTTTCACCTGTTACTACTAACCTCTTGGGTCATGCAACACACCTTCAAAGAGAATGCAAAATGGAGTTAATTCACATTGTAAGACGTAGGAAGTGGATTTCTTAAGTACAAACAGTACCTCTCCTACATATCCTTCCCTTTTCTCCATGGAAATAGTGGAAAATGTCCTGAAGAAGAAAAATCTAGCCAGCTTAAAGCATACAAGAAAGTTTACTTAAACTAGCCTGACCTGCTTTCATCCTATCAAACAGTGTCTTTTTAGGCCCGAAAGTGAGAGCCTCAAAAGGTTATCACTAAAACTCATCTACCCTCTCATTATGTGTTCCACAGGAAGAGGAAACAATTCATATTCCTCTTGGCAATTATCTTGAGGGAAAAGAATCTTCCAAAACCATGTTAAATCTAACACAGGATTTTCGGGAAAACACAGATATTTTCTCTCAGATCGGGTGCAGATTTTGTCACTTTTGTTAAGTTTGGCCAGAGACTCTGCGGGTCAAAACAAGAAATCTGAAGTCAAACCATCTCAACTCAGGCCAGTCCCAGACAATCTCACATACTTTGTTAACTGCATGAAAGAATTAACAGTAAAACCAGCATGAGGCCTCATCTTCTCCAACAACCTCACCCTCATCCTTACTGACCAAGAGATATGAAGGCAATTCCCAGCCACTTCTTCCTCTAGTTCAACAGCCAATAATAAAAAAAAAAAAAATTGGTTTGGGGAAAATATAATGCCCTTTCATGAAGATTTTATCAGAAAGTGACAACAAAAACTTTCCTATCTTAGTGCTATGGAATTCATGCAGCAAGGCTTTGAAAAACCAAAACTAGAGACTTTGAAAAAACAAAACTAGAAGCTGTCCCCTCCCTTTAGAAAAATCTTAACATTATTTTCATTTGGAAAGAGGAAGTGTATTATTCTCTATCTAGCTCATATATGATATCAAGGTACTTTTCCTGATCATGTATACAGCACTTTAATACAAATATGAACACTGAAATGTGCACAAAACATTTATGTTTGTATGAGCAGTAAAATGCACTTTCCTTTCCAGGTAAATTTTTTGTATGCACCTGAACTGTTTCCTACGGAGGCTCGTACACGAGGCTTTGCTTTGGTCAACATGGTGGGGAATATTGGATTCACATGTGCCCCTTTGGTGACTGATATGCTTGTAAGTGTATCTTTATATTCACTTGAGTAAAATATTAATATCATGGATATTCTATATGATGTTGGGCCAGTAATTTTCATTTGATCTATGTGTTATCTCTCTAGCTGAAACCAACCTCATTCTTTGCCTATATGATCTAATATTTCCGTAGAAATATTGGGGAACTTCACACAAAAAATTATACATAAATTCCTCACTTAACAGATTGGTTCTATACTCTTATTAAAGAAAAAAAATCAGCTCTAAAGTTCTTCATAAGGTGGATCATATGTAAGGTTCAGTAACTCTGGCAACCCTACTTTGGTTACCTGTACACCACTAATCCTTCTGCCACTATTTCTCCTACAATTCCTGCTTCCTTTTACATACACAAGTTCAAAATCTTGGGTTATAAACCTCTGGGATTTCTCTTCAAGATTCACAAACAAAAATTCAGATCAAAACTATTTTGATCTCACAACATGTTTCAGACCTTAACTAGCCCAAAATAAGTCAAGTCAGTCATGCAGCTGATTCCTTTTTTCCAGCTTGATTGGCCTGGTGTTAGTGGCCTTATCATCCACTTGGTGTGTGGAGGTTCAAGACTTGTTGGTCATGATATTATGTTCTAGGAAGTGCTTGTTGTTATGCACCTATTTGGAGTACAGTGAAACCCATTCTATTGGACTTCAGTGTATCAGTTTTTGGCTTCTAATACATCTTTCGGGCCACACTAGACTAAGTTTGGAATCTAATGGAATATTTTGTGAAAGTCCATTATGTTGTAAATCTAGTCTGGTATGGTAAGGATCCATCAGAATGAGTTTGGGATGTAATGGATTCAATAATCGGTTCATTCCCAACATCAATCTGGGATGTTCGATCTCAAATTGGGACATTGGGTGTCGGGAGAACACATGACAGCCTTCTGCATATCACACTGGTACATGTTCTTTATTTCATTCACTTGTAATGTCTTCCTTCCACACATTACATGTTCTACACTATTTCATGTTTAATGGTGCACTATTATTTTCTGCATGTATATATGCAGAAAGATAATTAGAACAGAAATTTAATGAAAAATGCCCCTAGTTTAGTCACTATCCACTGGTCTGAGATAAGCATGCACTAGGTGAATGAAAACAAATTCATTGCCAAAGTTCTCATTCTGTGGCATTTCTCTTTTTAAAAAGGTACAAAGGCCTCTCATATTAAATTACATTATGGGAAATAAGAGTGGTACCTGTGATGCACACGCCTCGTGGTCAAGAAATGCCTTAACATTGCTAAAAAGTTGCCAATGACTGAGGGAAAAGTTTACAGCACACATTTAAGTTGTGAATTACTGTAAGCTCTTGACAAAAATTTGTAATTTAATGCAGTTTGTGTTTTAATGGATTGCTTTTTCCCAAGTTAAAGCCCCACACTCTTCTCAAACAGACAAGGTGAGTACTGGAACAGTTATAATAAAAGGTGCTAAGGCAGTTTGATGAAAGTTAGGAACTAAAGGACAGAGCCTAGTCCTCATCGTGAACTTTCTCAGAGTCTTTTCCAGTTAGATATCACCAAAATTACAGCACAACAGTATGTAGTATGATGTTTCAAGTAAACAGAAATCTTTTGGCAACTATTATGGTTACATTCCTGAAAGACCCCATGGCTGGCAAAACCGTGGTTTGCACTGCACAGGACCTTTGAGAAATGAGGGGTTAAAGGGGTCACTTATTCTTATCCTTATGCTTATTCTATATATATATATATATATATATATCAAAACCGTAAAGGCATAACATGATGGCAGTATGCCATACCCGATACCACATCATACTCCAACCAAACAAGCAGCCAACTATTGCACACAAAAGGCTATGTTAATGCTTGCCCATTTATGATAGTCCTCATGCCTATTACTCTCCCATAAAATGGTGGTCTGCTGGGCTGGGCTGGGACACAAGCAGCCTACAGCCACGTGACACTTGCCTAATGCATAAATAAAATTTTGGTGGTGCAAAGAAAACCATAGATGTTGAAAACATGATGCCGTAGCTGATAAAATGGTATACATCTAATCCAGTACACTCAAAACCATGGTAAGCAAGTGACCTCTGTAGTCCATACACAAAAGTTGGACTGAGAAAACTTTTGGTCAGGAATGTAGCCTCCTCATAAGTCTCAATGACCCATATAATAAAAGATAGCTAGATGACACATATGAAAAAGTGCACACAATTTTCCCATCTCTATTGACATATCTTAAATTCCACCACTCAACAACAGTGAACATACTTGATAACACTATAACATCAAAACTGTCTTGGAAACCGTATGTGAAACAAAGAGCTAGGCCCGTGTCATAGAAACTGAGAGTCTTACTCAGATGCTGTGCATTTCTTTTGTTCTGGACAGTTGCTTTAGCTCCTTGTATTGAGTGCTGCTCTCACATATAGGGAAATTTTTACCTCTATTTGCTAGACAGAGGTGATTCCACAACAAACCAAGTTATCAACGCTCCTAGTCTTACCTCACAACAAGACCCACTTGCCCTGCACCAGTGTTGGTTCACTGACCTTCTTTTGTGGGTATAATTTTAATTTCTCTTCTTGAAAGCTGGCTACTTGTGTGCATACTCTATTTCAGTGTGGACCACAAAACTATGGAACTGTTTACCCACTCATGTCTTTCCTAACAGATATGACCTGCCCATTTTAAAAGGCAGATTTTCCACTTCCTCCATAATCTTTAAAACATTTTTTTTCTCTCCTAATTTCTTTCTCTTAAGCCTTTCCATAATTCCATTACCACCTATCTGTCTGTGGACTTGACCACTGTCGGAGCCTCCAACATTCAAAAGGAAAAGCGTCAACAAGGCAGTGTTGTTGCTAACATCATTTCTAGGTTTCTTTTGTACATTAAAATATATTCATCTTCTCCCTAAATATGCATTTAGCTTTTTAAAGAATCATTTTATTTACAATTTTATCCATTTTATGCAAATGGAGCTACCTTTTATCTAAATTGCTAACATGACTAAATCTTTGTGTACTTCACAGAAGTCCTTGGACAATAACTTTTTGCCAGTCACAACATGACATACCTATCCCTCCAAATATACTCCAGTATCAACATGATTATCTTGATGCGCTTAGCTAATCCTAAAGGGGCAAGAGCAAATATGAGTGCAGATAATTCCATTCTAATCTACTATGGGGTATAGCAGCATTGTACAAAACTTATCCAGTGAAACATAGTAATCAAATTCACATACAACAATGAAGACTGTTAATTGATGTATTAGCATTATTAAGCTCCATACTAATCTTACAAACTCATCCCTACACAAGAATATGGTAACATGTTGACCGAAAATGCCTAATATTCAATGTATCATGAGCAGATATGTTCAGGTCTCAAGGAGCTGATTTAAGATATCCATTTTTTAAGTGTGAGGACAAGAAAATCATATATTTGGAGTCTACTATGAAGAAAAACATTGTCATGAATAGACATAATTATAATTCTCTCCTCATGCAGGTTCATTACGCTTGGTGGGTACCGAGCATGGTCTTTGGGTGCTCTGGTATCATAGCAAGCTTAATGGTGCCATTCCTCCCCGAGACCAATCACAAGCCACTTCCAGACACGATTCAGGATGTAGAAGATAGAAGAAAAGCAGCAAAAGTAAGGTCTAAAAATAAAAAGGCAGGTGTGGACAATAAAGGTTATGAACAAGGAGAAAGTGTGATATAGTCAGCATTCTGCCAATAAAATGTTCAAAATTAAGTTACCAAACTTTATGCATTATTCCTGACATTATAGAATTGATGAGATTCACCTGAACTACTTGTAGTTCTAACTAATCCTAAGACCTCAATATTCATCCCATTTTTTTTTTTTTTTTCATG
>JAUTXX010520813.1:0-11440 GCA_032273605.1 Panulirus laevicauda | reverse complement strand
AGACAGCATAACTCTTGCTCCTGGACCCTGCGTTATACCAGGTAAATAACTATCATGACTTTGATCTGTTCTGTTCTTCTCTGAAGGAGATATGCTTTAGTGAACTTAACTAACCTTTTATATAAAGTTCTGACTATTTCTCTGTTTAACCCAAATGAAACTTTAACAGAGCAGTCTTGTACGTTTGAGAGTGACGGGATGTGTGGATGGCAGTCTGCTGGTAATCCTGGTCCTGGTGACCCTGCGTGGATCTGGTCTGATGGTCATACTACCACGTTGGACCACACAACTACCACCGTCAATGGCCATATGCTCATAGCAAACAACAACTGGAACAGCAGTGTGCTGAACTTTGCAGTGGTCTCCTCAACTCTCTACTCATCCCAAGGTGCCACGTGTATAAGGTAAGAAAGAGTATTAGATCTGTTTCTTTTGTACAATATAGTGTGTTCTGATAGTATCAATTCAAGATGACGTTGAAAGTTCCATATATGATTATAAAACTGATCTTTTAAAAGCAAGTCATGGTAAAGGAACAAACTATCCTCTGTCACGTAACATTTTGAAACAGAACCTAATTACAGTCATGACCATTATTCCTCAAAGTAAAAACACATTATCTGGTAATTACAGTCATGAACATTATTCCTCAAAGTAAAAACACTTATTATCTGGTAATTCGTTCTCTTTCCTTTGATTTTATATATTATAAAGAAACAAACTTTATCGTGGGTTATACAGGTTGATGCGGTCAACCTCTTCAGGATATTTAACGTACGATGATGATTATCTTTGTGTCCGACACTAGAAAGCAAGTCTAAACTTTTGTTGTCACTCAGTTCAGAATCATGTGTATTGTTACGTTAACTTGTTCCTGGTTTCCTCAGCTCTTCCTACACAAGGGTTTCTTCATTTCTTTCGTGGTTCCATTTTCATTTAGTTTCCTATTATATCCTCTCGTGAAATTATCTTTTAATTTTCCAAAAGTATTTGGTAATGATTATTTCTCTCATTCTGTTTACAACCTTATACATTGTAATTGTATTTCTTCCTTTCTCCTCTCATGACTAATCACTCATATATGGTAGTCTTTTCTGCCTGTTGCCGGATATTTTCCAGCAGATAACTTCTTCCCCTCAAGCAAGGTGACAAGACTCCCTGCCGACACTAGTTTTGGTCCAACATATCTTCAAAATACTTTTCTGGACATTTCCAAGTTCATGCATGTGCTTGAAGGCGGTTTTGATAAAGTTCAGATCATAATTCACTTCTTTAACAATCCTCCTGAACTGATGGTCTGGGTATAAGCTGGGCACTTTGTTAACCTCAAGTCCCTTTCATGAATCGATTCCAGCAATTAGTCTCCTGCAGAATATTCAGAGTTAGATCTCCATTCACGTTGTCCCATCTTCATTACTATATATTTGATTGGGGTCATCTTCATGCAACAGTTACAATGTCTTAATAGATTTACATGATTTTGCAGACATTTTACATCCTTCATTTAATGCATTTTACTTCTAGCATTTAGCGCAATCATCAATTGGTGTTACCGAACTCCGCCTAGTAGTGGTTTATCGTTATCGTCTGCAGAAAGTAGTACAGTCTTGTCAGTGACCTTCTCACTCCAGAAGTCCATCATTCCCTACTCCTGAGTGGGGTGCAGCCTGGAAGCTGCTGAAACTTCATAAGACGGATCCTGGGACTTATTTTAATACTTGTAACAATTCCATTATTCTTGTTTTCATAAACGAGAAGTAATTGTATTCCTTAAAAGTCGTTTCTGATGAGAAGTCGTAGTTCCTCTCCGCTTTAGTAGCCATCGATCACCGGAGTCATCGTTGTATGCCTACTTGTAGCTCGAATGTTTTGGTGACACTTAAGGTATGCCAGGAACTCACTAAGACCCATATGTTTACATAGGCCATAGCTCAGTCTGTCCTACATGTCCAGAAGATTTGCTGTGCAGGACATTGTACCTCTGAGTCCTTGAGCTTATTTCGCAAACACTATGCAAGAATTCACTTTCTTCCCGATTGGTTTTTCCAGTGTTTGAACTGTGTTTGGTGGAGACAACAGTCTAATCTTTAATACATTTCTTTTATAACCTTTCCTGAAAAATGGTATGTCTTTTGTCCTCTTACATTCCCTTGGGAGTGATCCCTCTTCCCTCTAGCCTTCAACAACTTATGCGGCCTATTGAGTGATCTATGTATATGAGGCGAGCTTTCGAGCGGACGACGTGCATCATATAAATAAAGATATCTTGATATCTTGCTTATATACTGTCCAAATTTGTTTGTATATTCACTGATGGCTCCTTCCTATATCTCCAGGAATTAGGGTACAAAATCCTCTATTGTAAAAACATTTTAGAATTTTATATTTTTCTCCTGTGTTTCCCCGTCTCCTCCCTACGACATATAATTCAATGTCCTTCAGTCTATCATAATTTGTTCCTAAATTCTTTTGTTGCTTGCTGGACTCCTGGCACAGATTTTGCTCCTCTTGATAAAGGTAAAACTAGTGAACTGTATTAATGTTTTATGATAGTACAGCATGAACAGGGAGGGAATACCTACAGTGAATGATCATGATTATGCTTTCATTAGTCCAGTTACAAACTACCATATCACTCTCCAAATCCGATATTGCTCCTGGTGTAAGTCCAGTTGTGTCATGCTGTACTTAGGGAAAATATGTACGTATATATGAAAAAAATAACGTCTACATTTCCTAGAATTGATGTCTTATCTTCTAATCACAGCAAATAGGTAAATACCAGTTTACCAATCAAACAATATTCTAATATCATTCCAATCCTTACAGATTCTTTTACTATGCTCCAGAAGGAACAGCTGCAACCCTCAAAATGTTCTACGTGGAAGATGATATTATTGGTGACGTAATCAATCTTGTAAGTCCGGACAGATAACAAAGATGCTTAGATTATCTTTGCCTTATTAATTAAAGTTATGTCGTTTGTCGAGGATGTTTGTGGTTCTTAACACCTCAGTACTTTGGTTATGAAAACACCAGTAGAAGATGACTGCTTCATCAGAGTGCGAATTAGTAATGATGTCATTAAGCATCAGGCATAGTTCAGTACCAGAGCTCCTGTGTTTGGACTAACCATTGTATGATCGCCTTATCCCATATTCTATATACCAATCATAATCAGTTTATTTATGAAAAACTTTGTCTCTCCAAATTCCTTATCTTTTATTCAATAATCTTTTATCATTTTTTCCCAGCTTTGCTTTAAAGCTAATATGAAATATAGTGACTGGAATCAGTACAACAGATTCTTTAGGAAAAGTTCACTTACAGTGTTCTGAGCAACTTCATATTGTATGGTTCGATCATCTAAACCATATATCACATTATGGACTTAGCCTACATCTCATTGTTTAGTACTGTACCTTTTTTCTCATTTCTTTCAAAAGGAGTTAACCTTGATTTGTTTTGTATAGCCCATATTTAGACAAATTTCTTGAGAACTACTTCCGGCATATCTAATCCTCCTCTTTCTTATCCTTAACGACCATTTATGTACAACTACCTTTTTGTAAAATACAGAATGCGGAAAAAAAATCATACATTAGGGAATGAAAAGATTCTTCCCGCAGATGAAAATCTAAAGAAGAATCTCAAGAAGCTTGAGTGTGGTCGTAAGGCAGCAAGTGTTATGTTTGCAGGCACCAGTGATCCTGTGGTCAGAACCTGTTGGTCAAGTGTCACAGTGGATGGAGGGGCACGCGGACATCAACGTCAACTTTTTCAGGATACAGTTGTATGCTGTGTTTGACGCCCAGGATAATACCTCCTACATTGCTTTTGATGATTTCAGTATCCGGTTTGGTACTTGTGGCAATTCAGGTTTGTTATGATTGTACTGATACATTTCCATGTGTATATATGGCTTCATTAAGATTGATATCATTTGCAACCATAATTATTTACTCTCTTTTATGTATATTTGCCAGAGTAAGGACATCCATATTAGGAAACTTTGCCAAGAAAAACCTGTCATGTAATACAGATACCTCCCGTTACAGCTGAGTGCAATTTTGATGGCTTACACCTTTGTGGTTGGTCCCACTCTCCTACTGAGAAAGCTTACTGGGATATTGTCAGAGGGACTGATCACACATATGGAGAACCAGGTAAGACTTTCCTCTACGAACAAACTTAAAAAAAAAAAGGCCACACTGAGACAGTATCAAATAAGCCATATTTCGTTAACTGACTCACTTTACACTTTGCCAAGCATTTGTCAAATTATTTCCATACTAACAGTGAGGATGAAATATGATGATTATCATTCTAGTAACATTATCGATATAACACCTCAATACCTTCTTGCAAGTAGAAATCTCAAGAGTCTGGGCGGTTGTCATCCATGTTGCCAGGTGGCGGAATGCTGGTCTTGGAGCCGACTGAGTACGAGATGGGAGATGCCGCAGTGTTGAAGAGTCCAGTGTTGGATCCTGCTGCAGCCATTTCCGTCTGTCTCCAGTTCTGGTTTCAGATGACTGCCATTGAGGAAGGCACAGTCAATGTCTATATTGAGGTATGGTCATGGAATTCCTGGCATTGTACATTCTGCAGCTGTAGATTAAAAGTAGACGAAAGAAATGTAATTAGAGAGATCACATTAAGTTTTAGATGTACATAATTTGTTTATTCATATCATGTTATAACGCAAATTTATGGGTATTGCATTCGATTGTTCTTTGTACAAAATGATACTAATACACTCTAACACTTTTATAGAGTGATTCTCTGCACATTCTACGTCTGAAAATATTTCGCAGTTAATCATTGTTATTTGCTTTCTTTTGACGTCAATAACGAATGAAGAACGATGATGAGGCAAAAAATGGTAAGGTTAGACATTCAAAATGATGGGAAATTTCTTACATTATAATAGTTAACTCATGGAAATAGACCAGAATATCCTTTATCCTCACATGGATGACAACAGGCGGAGAATTCTTAGATCCTAGTATGTATATGAATGATCATATTGTGTCACTGTGTATTAGAAGTCACCAGGGGCTGAAGTGATGATGTGCCACTAAGGCAGACAGGATTTGGCACTGTAGACTCGACACTAGAATCTCATCTATAGTTTAACGCTTCAAGAGAGTGATCACTTAGGGACCCCGATGCATTACATAGTTAACAAAGAAATGATTAACGGTAAAGTGTTTACACAAATGAAGAGGAGGTAAAAAGGAGACTATGAAGCCTTCATACCTCAAGCTGAAATCAGAAACCTAGGAAAGAAGCAATGTTATAACAGCTTCTGTGAAAGATGCAACAAAAGCGGGAAGATGAGTCTACCTTAGAAGGGAAGAGAAAGGGATTAAGGAAAAAGAATTAGAAAATAGTTTCATATATGCAAGCACTTAAAAACACGAAAACACAGAGACACAATATAGAAGAAATACTGAAACCACAAAAGTCTAACGGCATTTGAAAGACACAAAAGGCACAGGATTGCAATAAAACATGAAGGAAGGAACGAGTACAGAACTGAGGAAATATTATTTGCTTAAAAGATAAACTATTTCATAGCTTTACAAGGAATACATTAGATTAGATATCTGTGGAGAGTGATTGATACAGATAAGAACATAAGCATAAAAGAAAATGAGCTCACGATTCCATGTGTATGGATTCAAAGATTCGAAATTTCAAAAGGGAGACACACGAAGAAATGAAATAATTCCGCTGAAGGAAGAAATACTCATGAAGAAACTAGATCCGCAAAAGACTAGTGAACCAAATAGCAGTTCACCATATGTGCTAATGGAGTGTGTAGAGATTCTTGAACCAATGTAGTGCCATTATCTAGAAAAGGTGAGATAAGTTGTATCCCTGTGTTGCTAACGAGAGTGATTAATTAGCATGGTCTACATAGCACAGGAGAAAATAGTCAAGAAGCAGATGGAGGACGCTTGATTGAAGAGTCGAATAAGTGCAGAAAAGAAGTGGTAAACATTGGTTTAGTAAAAGGTATCAGTCCAATTCTTACCCAAACATCCACATAAGTGGAAAAAGAACAACTGTCTGTAGGAATTTGTGACTTCTTTTGTTAACACTTGAAGTATTTGAAAAAATTTAGATCAAGCTCCTTGACAAAAAAGATTTGACAAAGCGTGTGACTCAGTGAATTTTTAGTTTTGTTAAAGAAGAATACAATACAGACTGTCCAAAATTAGGGTCAAGTTGGTCTTAGGCTCCTTATGAACGATAATAATAGTAAGTTATGAGCGAGCTGTACCATATAAAACACTTCTTTTGACGTTCTGCACAAAAGAGTAGATGACACTACTAATTAAACCAGTTGAAAGTTCTTATCAAAACAAGGTCAAAGAAGGTCCAAGGTGAGGGTTATGAAGCTAGAGTGAGAATGAACAGTGATGTAGGAGTCGAGAAGGAACGGTTCTCCTCAAGTAGACAGATGACCTTTCAGAGACTCGTGTCGTGAGTGTTTCAAACAGGAGCTGACTCCTGACTACCTGGGGAGACAGATGACCCGACTCCTGAGCTTGTTACTAACTACCTGGGGAGACAGATGACCTGACCAGGAGTACCTTTATTACCAGTCTTTAACTGGATATTGGCCGAGCTCCTCGGAAGTGCTGACAAACCAAAGAAAAGTAGAATCATTACATCAACGGAAACAAGGATAAATAATAAACAATCGATTCTTCCAATCGGTCCCCCTGTCTCCAGGTCACCAGAAACTGCAGTCACCTGTCCATCGTACAACAACCCTTTTGACACATAAGACATCATGAGATGAGCCTATTAGAGTGGTGTGTATAAGCACTACGTCCACAGCCAGGTGAGGGCGACAGAAAGTGATACGCTCCAAACTGCTTCAGAGTTCAGTCCAATGATAATATATGATAACACATGATAGTATACATTAATATATGATGATACATAATACATGATGATATATTATAATCCAAGATAATATATGACAATACACGATAATTCGTGATAATACGTAATATTACATAATACGGGATAATACGTAATGATACATGATATTACATGATAATACGTGATAATACGTAATAATACATGATAATATGTGATAATACGTAATGATACATGATATTACATGATATTACGTAATATTACATGAAAATACGTGATAATACGTAATGATACATAATTTTCCGTGATAATACGTAATGATACATGATATTACATGATGATACGTGATAATACGTAATAATACATGATAATATGTGATAACACATGATAATACTATGACTACCCCACTTTACTGGGCCATCTTAAATTCACGTGAGAATGGGGTGTCTCTGAGGCTGTCTCGACCACCTAGACTGATCGCTTCCTCTCCGTTCTGATGTCATATCTGATTGAAAAACCACACGGCACAGTCACAAGCAACAGAATATCACAGGATGTCAGCTTACAAAGGAATCAGCTCTGCAAAGTTGTACTCTATAATGCCACCCCGAATCTTATTGCAGTCCAGAGCATCATTGTCAAAGAAGAGCACGCAGCGCAGCGGACATTGTTCCACGTTAAAAGATTATAGAATTCGTGAGTATAGATTCTCTTCTGACATATAAATCTTGTAGAAAAATTACTTCTCTAATGTACCACCTGATCTAATGAATATTCCTCATATTACACACTTCTTACGTAAGCTTTTAAGCGAACCCTCCAGCAACAGAAGAATATTTCTGTGTTACTAGAGATCCTCCCTGGATCACATGAACTGAAGGAGATTTGATAAGCGGTTCGGTTGATCTTAGCTGCGGCTCTGGATTACAGATGGAATTGATATCCAAAAATGTCCTTCCGAAAAGAAAGCAAAAATCCTTTCTTGTTGGACGTCATCCACTGCACTGATCACACCACCGGCGTGAGTGAGGCTTGCTCCATACAGCACGTTGATGGTGAAGAAACACAAAGGTTCCCTTTAAGTCAAAATGAAAAGCGAAAAATGTGTGTTGTATTATCTATTTTAAATTTGCTGCTCAGACTGAAATGACTTGGAGTAGCCTTAGAAATGATAAGGGGTTAACTGAGGAATCCATTCTACCTTTCACAGACCATTAATAGAAACTCATAATCTATTTACTTCATCAAAGGATCATGTGTGATGTGCTGTTAAGCCCTACGCTATATGTCAGGTTGACAATCGTCCGTCCTCTGGTTTTCTTCTGTAATGAAACAGGTTGGTGGAGAACTTCCATTCCAGCATCCGAGAGGTAGCAAACCTCACAGTTGTATTAGGTTCTTCCTCTGCCACCCAGCTGGTGTATACTGTGCGGTTTTGCGCGCCTTCTATTTTACTGGCCATTCTATCTTTGGATTTCATTTTTAATTAATAGCTAAATCATTTCTTTATGTCCCCAGGGATCAATACTATATGATTGTTAGCAACTTTAGCGTAAGGTGTTGGCTTCTTCCTCAGTAACAATCTTTGAAAATCTTGATCATTTTACGTCTTATCCAAAAGCATCGTTATTTCTTTTTGATGGACAAGCTTTAAACAACAAAAAACACAGACTATCTCTTCCTCCGACTATTTCCCAAATCTTACATCACGTGGACCTTCTGTCCACGACTGGAGCTTTTGAAGAAAACGAAGCTACAGCTACGTATGGCTTTCCTGTGAGACGCCTGATGGCCTTGAATATGGTAGTTCCTTTGAATGTTATGTTGACCCAATTTACGATGTTAAATACTGTCATAACTGGTATAAAGGTAGTGTGTGGTGCGGTGCGTGTTGTACAGTGTGTCGTGCAGTGTGTCATGTAATGTGTCGTGCAGTGTGTCATGTACTGTGTTGTGCAGTGTGTCATGTACTGTGTCGTGCAGTGTGTCCATACCTTACCACATGTCACCAGTATGTCACACATCACACCCCGCAGCCCATCGGAGAGCCACGTGTTCTAGTGTGGAGCATCAGCAGTGTTCAGCCTGGTCCCTGGAGTGTAGGACGTGTCCCGCTACATGGAGTTACTGATGGCTACTTTCTTATTCATTTGGAAGGCATCGTGGGATATAATCAACAGGAGAGAATTCGTTAGTATTGTGTTCTGTGTAGGATTAGGTGATACGGTAAAAGGTGTTTTGATACAACAGATCTTTTACATATTCTTTATATTGGAGATTTTATATATTCATTGACCTACAAAAATCATTAAAGATTGATAATCGCCAAGTATCTTTCATACATTTGTTGCTTTAGTTATAATATAGTTTCTGTGGAGTTATGTTTCTGATGCTTTTCAAGTATCTGTTTGTAAATATTTCTTAATACAGGCACAACCAGCCAGACTTTGTGAGTGATATACTTGACCTATACACTATACTTCTGATTCAAACATTAAAGAAAGCAATATAGCCAACCGTAGGAGGCACAGGTGTCTGACAGTAAATAGATGATATTAATTAGTTTACAAAGTATATCATCCGACTGCCCTATGTTAGGATTTTGATATATCAAGAAATGACAAGACTTACTGCTATGGAATATGGTTCTATTTCCGTGCTGATCATTTTATACATGCAACATTGATTGATTATTATCTTCTTTGGTATATACAGATGTTGATGATCTGTTAACCTTTACTGGTAAGTGTAGCATTTGGCCTGAGGCGGCTCGCCCCACCAACAACACAGAAATGACCACTACAACACCAGGAGGATCAACTACAACACAAGGTAAAACCTTGGGAAGGTCATAAGTGCTGTAATGTTCTGTGGTACACAATGATAACTGGTCAGCTGTCAGAGTTTCTGTTAGTCTTTTCACACGAATATTGGCCATACTTACTGTGCTAGTTACGGCCTAAAACCCGTGAAACTTTACTCACACAGTCTTGATAGTTATTTCATTTTACTTTATCTTAACGTCTCGTTCAGAACCGCTTGGAGAAAATGACTGTAACTTTGAGGACATGATGATGCCATTCTGCACATGGCGCATGTCTGAGAACAATGGCACAGTGCCATGGATTAGATGGAGTGGGCCTCCAGACACCACGTCTCCTGGACCATCTACTGACCATACGTACGGAACAGGTGGGTGTTACATGGAGACTTTTCATTATCTCATATAGATTTTGTAATTTAGAACTACTGCTTGATGTGGTTACAATGATATATATCTTATTTACATTAGAAATATTCCGTTAGTCATTCAAGATATCTTCTATTGTAAATATTCATGATAGTACTAACCGTGTGAGTGCGTTGTCGGCTGTCGGCAGAAGTAATAGCAGGAAAGAATGAAAGTGAACGTTCAGGTAAGGAATATATATAACAGATGAAGCTTTAAAGTATTATGTTTGTGACATTCTTATGATTATGTCTGTCTATAACATCATTATCGTTATGGTATCAGATAATGATGTTCATTATCGTTATGGTATCAGATTATGATGTTCATCATTCCCAGCTGATTCTTCTTCACTCTGTTTCATCATGATCGCTTCATGACAGATTCTGGACACTACCTGTATGTGGAGGCTCAGTGGTCTTCCTCCCCGGCTGCCGCAATCTTGTACCAGGGAGGTGTGAGTGATGCACAGTGTCTCCGTTTCTGGTACTATATGTTTGGCGAGAAAACACCAGATCTTATTGCCACCACGGAAGAAAATGGTAGTATAAACCAACCTATCTTCATAAGGGCTGGTTCGCAAGGAGACTCATGGCACCCGACATCTGTGGATATACAGATCAATGCTGTGAAGTATAATGTATGTACCTAAAGTTTAATGAAGACTTTGAATGTATTCTGGTAGCTTGAATGTATTTGAGTGTATCTATTATTAACATAAGAGAAAAATCATTTTTCTGTAGATTAATGTATACATACAATTCCACACTACAGGTAGTCATCAGAGCAGTATGGGACGAACCTCGTCAAGGTATCATCGCAATAGATGATCTACGACTCCACCGAGGATGTTGTGCCCACTACCCAGATGACCCGGATGTTGTTCATGATTTTGAGGAGAATGGTTCCATGTTTCAGGAAGTAGATGGTAGCCAGATAGACTGGGACACCAAGAGTGTTCAGGAGCAGCCAGACCACACACTCGGCACTCTGAAAGGTGAGCGTCTGCCATCTTCCTATGAAGGTTTGAACAATGTCTCAGATGTTGAATGTTAAGAACTATCTGGCTGTCCGAAAGGCGATTACCACCCTACACACTCAAATTTGTCACTTCCTGGCACTTTAGATAGTGTGCATTTCTCCTGGCACTCTAGAAGGTGAGCATTTCCCCCAGCACTTGAAAGATTAGTTCATCACTTAGCATGATAGATGAACATTTTTCCCAACATTCACAAAGGTGAGCACCTCCACTGACGCTAATAATAAGTGATCACTTTCTTCAGTGCTTTGAGGATTGAGCACTTCCTAAAC
>JAUTXX010520780.1:0-11442 GCA_032273605.1 Panulirus laevicauda | reverse complement strand
TACATATATATATATATATATATATATATATACCGACGACACAGCCACCATCTCCGAGGCAAAATAAAACACCCCAAATTTCTCTGGAAATTCTCAGCTGAGTGGAGTAATTCTAGCTCATCTTGAGGAGTCTCAAGATCTCCTCTCTTTTATCTTGTCTCGCTGTTGTGGTGTTGTGTGGAGAATTCCAGGCAACCACACCTCTGTAGGGACCGCCACTTAGGAGCTATGGAACCACGTGTATGGAATGCTGAGGTCTGGAAAGCCTACCAGGGAAGACATGTCACATGCGTTGAGACAACGTGTGATTAAAGCACAGACCAACTTGTGCTGGGAATGTATGGCTGAACCACAGTCTCTGGGGTCTGAAGAACCACCACATAACGAGCTGTAAGGTCTGAAATTGAGGTCTGAAACCCTTCAAAGACCACAGAACGCGCTGTAACGTCTGGAAAATAACAGAAATAAAGGTCTGAAACCCTTCAAAGACCACAGAACGAACTGTAAGGTCTGAAAAAAACAGAAATAAAGGTCTGAAACCCTTTAAAGTATATTCTCCTAGAATAAGGAGGCGGCAGAGTCAACAGCGTTATGGGCGAGGCATCGAACTGGCGACGATAAACGGCTCAAGACGACGAAGGAAAGTTCATATCCCGGGACACACTGGGGGTCACTATTGCCGGTGATACAGTCATGATCATGGATCAGGTTGGTGCTCCCGTGGTGAGCCTGGCGTGTCGAGGGGACATACAAGTCTCAGGCATCAGTCATATCCGAATCATTAACCGTACAGCACCGCTGGTTGATCAAATCATGAAGAAAGCCGGTTTTTTTTTCGAAAACGGGAGCGTCAAAGGCCACAGAGAGAGAGAGAGACACACACACACTCACACATACAAAGGTCTTTCTTTCATTAGCACAAAGAAAAACGTAAAATAACATGTACCCGATTTTCACAATCGCATGTCGCCTGAGAGCCAAGAACCAGAACTCGTCATGACTTTCTTCGTCGCTAGAATCAATCAAGTCTGCCATCCGTCTCTCCTCGCGACGTTCACTGAAGAGATGGGCAACAGCGACGAGGCAAGGCCTGTGTCGCTTGGAGACCCGCTAATTCAGCCGCTCGGCACGACAGCTGAATTGGTAACGCTGCAGTTATTCACTTAAGGAAACCAGACGGAAGCGAAAGTTTTAGTGATTATGAGTACAATTTTCACCTCTTCTCATCATCATCATCATCAGTTTTGGAAACACGTAAAGGTAATTTTAAATTTTCCGGGAGGAGGCACCGCCGTGCAGAACAGTTGTTGAAGTTACATTTTCTTTTTTTTTTCTCTGTAAAAGGGGAAACTACCCTAACTTTCTCAAAGTAGACGTAAACAAGACCTAAACTTTTCAGTTTTCTAGGACGGCGTGTAACGAACCATGACCTACAACACCAGAACTAAAAGAGATGTCTTCGCTGCGGGTTGTAGGCACAACATTCATAGACATTCCCGAGTCTGCTCCAGGAACACTGGAACAACACCGTCTGTTACTGATGATGATGATGATGCTCCTTGTCCATGAGCATTAGTAACGGTTCACAAGCACTTAAGGAACAGTTACAGAGAGTCATGATACACACACACACACACACACACACACACACACACACACACACACACACACACACATCTGTTTCGGAGCGTGGTACAAATACATTCCAGGAAAAACTGTTGCATTGAGGAGATCCAAACAGATCCATGCGTCCCTTGAGTGTGATACAGGAACATCACGGAACAGCCACTGACACATACAAAGTAGCTCCCGGTGAGCCGCTGTTCAGAAATAAGGGCATACAAACATTGTCACCGTTCCCTCACCACTTTACAACAATGTAAAGACAGAGTAACTCCCACTCACGTCACTGTTCATAACGGTGAAAAGACAGTGAAGCCACCCTCACGTCACTGTTTATAGCCATGGGACCTACATGTAATGTAATTTGGACCCATAAAAGAAGGATAACGAAGGGTACCTTCCCTAGGGCCAGCCACATACTAACCAAATGTAAGAGATGTTACACACATTCTTTCTAAATATCATAGGTGTGTACAGAAACCTTTTTTTCTTTAGTCAAGAATTTCATCATCTTTTAGTCTATTACATATCCACGTATCAGAGCTTAAAAAGAATAAACACATTAAAAATCACCATTATGTCGGTGCTCAACAAAACGTATGGTACCCCTCTTGTGGAAAGTGATTACAGTAAGAATCTAAATGGTAAGGAGACACAAGCGAATAAACGTTATACAAAACTAAAAGAAAAAAAATCTCAGTAACATAAACTGGGCAGTTATACCTATATTGTTCGAGTGTTTGGCAACGTTGCAAGAAGGCCTGTAAAGTACAGAATGAGGCAGTTAGTAGATGGCTGCCATTGGTGGACAGTGGAGGTAGATGAAAGAGGTGTGGTTCCTTAGATGTCACAATGCTAAGAACAAGACACTCACTACGGAGGTACGAAAGGTTCAACGGACAAGGAGAACGCAAGCGATGGGTGAGCTCATAAAAGTAGATGAGGCATGCGAGTCAAGTTAGGGCCTAAGGATTCTGAGATCTGGGGTACAGAGGATACTGACTGATCAAAAACAAACACCACAATGTTTTCCGATTACCAAACGTAAAGGACGAGAACGAAAATGTTATGCGTGAAGCAATAACAGCGGTGTGAACAAAAAGTGACACACGAGTCACGAGGAACAAAATTAGACATTCAGAAATCAGCGTCTGGTTATTGGAAGTGATAAATCATGTGTTTCAGGGTAATTCCTGACGGTGAGGGTCGGGTGTCAACACAGACGTCGTGGGAAAACGTCCACTGGCGCTGCTATAAGTTTACTTTAGTGGACACTTTTGTGTTTCTGCCACGCAGGACTGAACTATGAATCTGCCTACGTACAGAAACGGAACATATTAACAGCTGCATCAAGAGAATGACAGCATGACAACTGTATCAGGGGAATGACGACATGACAGCCGTGTCATGGATGTAACACTTGTGACAGCTGCCCAACTGCACCAACGGAATACCAGCACAACAGCTGCATCAGAGGAACAAATCACGACGCTTCCTGTGTCAAATCAGCTTCATAGGACGGTCGAAACTATGACAGCTGCATTTAGGGGAAGACCTTGATTACGGCCTCAGCTGCCCGTGCCGTCTCAGCTCATAAAAAAACAGTGACAAAATACAGCTGGATCCAAGCAACGACAGCACGACAGCTGCTTTACGGGAGAAGATAGTAAACATCACATCTGCAGCAGAAGAGCGACGACACAACATAGGACTATAAACACAACATCTTCAACTTCTACCAGAGCAACAAAACGACATATGCATTGCAGTGGCAACGACCTCACTACACCGAAAGTGACGGACGAAATACACAAAACTTAACAGATGCAACAGACGACATATCGATAAACAACTAATGAATCTCAAGAGCAAAAACCAAAACCACAGGCTCATATATGTCATCCACGAGACCAACACGGCAACTGCGTTCGTATACTTCTTCCCTCCTGTGTTGCGCTAGGCTACATCGGGAGCCAGCGCTGTGTTAGTATGCAAGTCTTCCCTCCTATGATAAGCAAGGCACACGGTCCACTCCTGTCGCGGCCACAGAGGGACCAAAGTCAGTATGTGTGTGGCACGTCCACCTCCACTCTAAACTTTCTGTGTAACATAATAGGCAAAAATTGACGGGACGCGCCAGCTGCAACGCGGGAGGTGTAGGCATGAGTAATGAAGACTGTCAGAGGAGATACGACCTCGTCAGGTGATAAGGAATACCGCGACAGAAACAGGACAGGATGGATTCGTGCATACTCAACACTTCCTTGAAGTTGTCACAACTAACAGAAAACATGTTCATGGTGAAGTCGCATTAAATTTCCCAGTCGTGGTATAAATACGTCAAACGAACATCATAGCAAAGAACATGTTAGAGAGAGATGTATGTACTGACACCAATGTAAGCAGTAAAATACTATATCAGACATAAGAATGTAATTAGAGGAATTTTGTAAAAAGGTTGTTAGACCACTATGGAAACAGAAATTTTGGTGCATAATAGGAAGAGACGTGAATAAAATGTTTATGAACACGAGCGGGATGAGGCAGTTCGGAATGAAAGTAGTTTTTTTTAAGAGGTTTTTATCATATCGTCATATGATTGGCAACAACTGACAATTTGGTCTTCAAATCTCACGATTTTGTCATGAGAAGAGTTGCTGAATCTGGTCGAATAAACTCCATACAAAATTTCAATTCATCAGAGGTGAAGCTTTCCCTGTCAGTTCCCATCTGCGTCAGTCCCCCATCTGCGTCGGTCGCTGTTCCCATCGGTCCCCAAGCCTATCTACGGGTGCGTTGGTGAGGGTGGTGGTGGTAGGGGATGGGTTGGGTGGGGGAAGAGGGCTCTGTTCTCCCTCAGTAAAGTTGTGACGAAAACCATTACTGCGGATGTTTGCACTGGGTCTCGACAGGAAATGGACAGTTCCAATGTTCGATGCCACGTAACTGCTGCACGAGATGTGGTGACACTGTGAGCCTACCACAGCACCAATGCAAGGGCTATGGGGCTGCAAACCACATACCACACGTATATAGTGTATTCAAATTGGCTCGTTACTTCTTTGTTGTCGCTGATGATGCTACTTTTCCCGACGATAAACTGTTTGGATGCGATTTACGGCAATGCATGATACTGTTACGTGTGCAAGGGCATGGGGAAATGGGGCTTGTCTTCACAGTGAATGCTTCAATCACGGAGAGAAGTGAAAGAAGGAAAGAAGATACATCAGTGTCACACGATTATCCTACGTAATCTGTCTTCCAGACAGAAGAAACCAATGAATTTCTGACTCTCCATGATTACTATGCATCAAACCCTCTAAACTCGAATATAACTGTTGGTTCCGATGTTTCCAGAGAAACTAAGAGCTGAAAATCACCTCAGACATTACCAGCATCGTCTTAACTAAGGTCCTAAAGAGGAACGTCGGTCACCAAAAGGGTTTCCTGAGGTCTAAGAAACGCGAGGCACTTGTTGCCGGAAGACATAAGCCCTCGGCCCTCGGAGCCCTTGGGACTACTCAGCCTTAAAGGGAGACCTTGGGTTGTTCACTCATCCCTCGAGACTTTGAAGAGCTAGTCACCACACCCACCCACCCTTCCTGTCTTACTAATCCTTTCCTTCGATGTTTCTATCTGAACGGGATCGCTAGAACCTACAACGACGAACTCTGAAGAGATAACATCCTGGCCACTTGTACAGGAAAGACTATAACAAATAGTGTAAAGGAATGCCTATACAGACTAAAGCAAAAACTGAGAATTACCGTATGTTAGGCAATGTTACATGCGTCCCCTTAACCGCTCATAATACCTGATGAGGCTTTCTTTCCCCAGCCATTACTCTATCGCTTTCATTTACAATGTCATCCCAACTAATCCCATTAAGAGGGATGGAAAATTCATTAAAATCTGCGTCTTTAAAATCGGTTACTTTTCTTCACTCTTTTACTGTCGTGTCCACCAACTAAATCTGAGAATTACCCTAAATGTAATCTGTTGGCGATCACTTACAATAAGCTTTTCTCCGACCATGACATTACTGTCGAGATTTTCGTTCGTAGCTGAAAAAAATGTCTAATATATTCCAGTCCCGAATAGTTCCCCCGACGAATTAGGACACTATTAAGCTAGTTTATGGAGAATCCTCCACCGGAACTACTGGCTTTCCCCCAACTCTGGTAATGGCTTCTCGAAATCACTATGACTGACAAGCCTCAACCACTCCAGCCACCACTGTCGTCAGGTAAGACGACGGCTTCAAAAAGAAAAGAAGAAAATGTCGGGCTTAAATTTAGCACTAAACCATTGTAAGAGTTAACACAGGTACCTTGAACTCTTGAGAATGTAAGGTGGCCAGCAGTGAGGCGCTGTAAATCATCTCCAACAAAAGTGACGATGCCGCCATCTTTGGGCTCAAGAGTAAACACAGACAGAAGCAGATTCGCGTACCAGAATTAGCATTTCGAGGAATTAAAAGTCTGACACCGGCAGCATCAGCATAAAGAAGCCAGAGAACAAACATTTCCGGCAAATAAGTGGATGCGTAAATTAGGGGAGTGAGAAATGAGCCGAACAGTTTTGGGTTTCAGAGCCCAAATCATCCATTCTGGGCAAGCAATCCTGACAACGCGGCTAGGCAATAATTCAGGAGCTGATGACGTGCGTCTGGCTGGTCCCACACAAGTCCCTCCCACCACTAACATACAGTGTTTACTCTGTCTCAAGTCTTCGTCCACAGTTATCCAAACAGTAAATATCCAGGTTTTCAAGTAAGGCCCTGAGCCCTGGCGGAATATCAGGTTTTCATAATGGGGACATACATACTACATTAATAACTATTTCATATTAATACACATCACTTCTGCCCTGGTGTGTTCAATATACAAAAGTTTTTCACTAGCAGGAATATGCCTCTTCACCCGTTTTCCACGCTAACTAGGACTATCACCTGACCCCTTAATCAGTATAAACGCCATCATATAATTAACGCAGGAATTCTGAACTGCCACCTAATTATGCTCACTGCTGTGAAGAACTTATAACTGCGTTGAGGTTAACACTCCTAAACACCTTATAAATGCACAAAAGGGATCAGTAAACCCTGTCATAACAAGCCTGTATATAGATTACATATAATGTAACCAGTTCGAAAAAAAATTGAATAATCAAGAATTCCAGACGAGATTTTTTATCCTTACACCTTACGCATAGAAACAATCTGAACATGTTACCTGCTTCCAGGTGGAGTAAGTTTGAATAAAATCAATGACCAAGCGTCACTTCTGAGGATAATCATCAAATAACGTTGCGAGAGAATTGTAATATAAAGTCTTCACCCACTTATCAGCAAATAAGTTGGACTTAACTCGCCACGAACAAAAAACACACCTGTTTATTCTGGTTATGATCATTTAGGATATAAATATACAACTGGCAATGGCAGATACCTTACGACTGCTTAAGATATTGCAAGTGCTCCCGACTGTTCATGACACATGGCTCTGCATACACTATGCTTCATGAACATACAGAAAATCCTCTTGTTTCCTTTAAATTTCAAGTTGGAGCTTACAGCACATAGTCTATATGAACAAACCTACGGAGACTGCACGTGAAACGACTCTATACCACAGACATCATCACTTGGCCTAATATTACGGCACGTTCCTCATCAGAATTTAATCTACTTTTTGCTGAGAGTTATTACCTCCGCGGACGTCGGTACAGTTATTATCGACGAAATTATAAAATGACAACCAACAGATGTTAGACCGGAAGATGGGGCACAGAAAGTCGCCGTGTTAGCGTAATCACGTAAATTTCCTCTCTGTAAAGACGCAGGAAGCTATTAACATCCAGTTCCCCTCAGGCAGTTAGCCATACGCACTAAAGATTAGACTATATCCTATACAAGCCCAAGAACATATATGGTAGTGAAAAGTTCCAAAACAAGCCACAAAGCAACGGTTATTACGATAACGGACTTGCTACGCAGAAGAGTATGTTTTCTGCAGGTAAGAGAAGTCCACACACTTAAAATCCTTGTCTGCCCACAGTTCGAATTCTGACAACGGGTAAGACCTGAATTATCAAGGCAAGCAAGATGGCAAATACATACAGCAATTATCCTACTGAACAGCTTACAAATCTCAAAAAAAGAACACCTTATCTAAGTATATTGAAATACCCAACAGATGTGATTTTCCTAACAAGGTTTCAGACGCAAGTGAGAAAAAAATAAAAAAGGAAACTGATACCTGAACGCCAAAGGCACGAAATTGAAATATTCATATGGAAGCCGCACTGAGGTTGCGAAGGATTTCTCAAGGGAATAAACCTCCCTTTAAGCTGAGAAGTTTTGCATAAAATGAAAAGAGCCATTTTTCTCCGTTTTCTACATCCAGTCAGGGGTAATTGTAAACACACGGAAGCTCTTCAAGAACCCCAGTAAATTTGTAATCTAGGGTGAAAATTTATGCATGGTTGGACGAGAGAGAGAGAGAGAGAGAGAGAGAGAGAGAGAGAGAGAGAGGAAGCGGGGGGGAACCAATTTAGAGAACACAGAGTGAATCAGATGTCAGGTTACATTGCAATACATGTATATATCAACGAACTTCCTACGCTCGCGCCATCGCAGTGATAGCGCTGAGGGTCGCATGTAAGACACAAACTGTGGATGTAGCGAGCCATGACCGGCAGACGCCCTTACAGGCTACCATACCTCAAAAACGGTCCAAAAGAAAAAAAAAGGGGGGGGGGGAGTGATAGACCTCTCCGGAGCAATGGATGGGTCCACCGAGCAGCGAATGGGTTCCCGGGTAGCGAACGAGTTCCTGGGTAGTAAATGGTGTTTCCTGGGTAGCAAATGGGTTTCCCGGGTAGCAAATGGGCTTCCCGGGTAGTAAACGGGTTTCATGGGTAGCAAACGGGTTCTCCGGTGAGTGAGCGGGTCCTTGGAGCAGCGGACTCGAGACAACCATCACGTCACAACGTCCGCATCGCTTACCCACCTCTCACACCCCACCCTAAACTCACACATGCAATTCTCGTCCTCTCACTCGCTATATATACGACCTAAAACCCTGTGTTACGTCTCAAACGGGCGCTGCCGATGTTGGACAAGGGATAACACGATCATTTCTGCTTCGGGTGGTCGCCAACCACGAAATGGGTTTTGTTGGGCGATTGTACACCGGAGAACAGTCGCCCCCTCTCCCCTTAACACTCACCCCAGCCTCTTTTCCCCCGCACTACCTTATTCTATTCCAGTTTATCTGTTTGGTTAGTGAAACTTTTTTAAAGATATTACTTTTACCAATAATCTACCGAAACTTCCTTTCGTCAGAGATTAGGTTACCACAGCATCACTCTCCTTTCTCGGATTTAGCAAGTTATTGGAAAGGCCAAAAGAGTCTGTTTCGCAATTAAACTTTAATCCAAGGTTCGACTGTGGGATACCTAAAACTGCTTGTTCATTGTCTCCTCGCGTTCCTCTACTCTCGTGGAGGATAGTGTGACCATCGCATTGAGGAGCTGCAACGAAATCAGTAGCTATAATAATTAGGTGAGCATCGCATGCGGAACAGGGCTCAAGAACAACAATTGACCACGAAATAACAACTAAAGTCCCGGACTTGTAGTCAGTTGTGGTGGCGGCTAAACTCCAGCACTCGAGGGAGTTACGCTCTCGTGGTTCACGCTTTACGACGCAACTTTGCAAATACCGACACGTGAGGATCAGTGTGGAATACAGCAACTTGCCTTGCGCACATAGCCTTTTAAATACTAAAAAAAATTTCTGCTGGACGAGTGGACACAGGCCATGACAAACCTCACATATTCTGTATCAAATGAACCGAGTGATTTCTAAAGCGATTATTGCAATACGAGTTCCAGGGTAACATGTCCCTTTCAGAGTAAAATTATACATAATTTTACATTAGTGGAGACTGCATCCACTCCGCAGTAATATCCCGGCATAATCAACTCTAACTTGGTGATCACACCCTTGCAATGAAGTATCCTCTCGTTTGGCCAATAAGAACGATGGTGCAATTTCCTTAAAGCAACTTCAATTAATCTAATAATTAGTTTTCTCGAAACTAAAGTTACTTTTACCGTATTGTTTAGTTTCTTAGGATGATGCGGAAACAACCCGGAGAAAGATTTGAAAACGTCTCTCATTCCTCTTCATATTAACCAATGTCTGCCTAACTTTTCTTAACTTAACCAACATCACCACACATCGACATTTTAAAAAACTCACGGTAAGATGCTAATGACTCATAGTGATGAAGGGTGACACAAGCTTCCCCTGGAAGACATGTGATGCCGTATGGTGACAGATGACAACCCTTGGCAAAATACAATGATCCCTGATAGCAAGAGGCGACCTCTGATGACATGGGGAGGTGACGACCCCTGGTTAAAAATAATAATCCCTAATAACAAATCATCTATGATTCTGGTAATATGTGACGACCCCTTGTAACACCTTCGATTATAAAGATACATAAACAATAATTTTGACTCACCGAGTGTAATGCAATCTCCTCCAAATGACGTCCATGGAGTGGTGGGTTAGGGTCCTGCTAACAGCCAGCTTTGGTCCACAAATACTATCACCTCACGCACTATGGTTTGTCATGTCACTATATTAAATCAGTACACACAATAACAAGCACTAAGAAAGCAGGAATTATGAACTATTGCTGAAAGTAAACATCACCACGAGCTCTCGCGACAACGCAGTGTAAACATATTTAAATGTAAACAAAGACTGGAAACTTTAAACTGATGGTATGTCACAAGAGCTTAACATGTATAGTTACCAAATAGTTCCATACATTACCGCCATCTAGGTATTGATATTGTCATTACAATAGATATATCGGCCAACCCGTCGAACAGTAAAAGTTTCAAAGCTTTTCTGTTGATAACTGGAAAAAGAGTTAGGTGCAGCGGAGCAGGAATTAAGATGATCAGGTATAATTGATATTTCAAACGTCCTCTGATCTATAGTATATGATCTGGAAATAGGGTTGACAAATGTGCCGTTTAAGTTCCCATAGATGTAAACAGGAATTTTATTCTTTGTAAAATATCATGCACAAAATATCTAAGCAAAGCATACCTTTTCTTCCATTCTTTTTCTTGCTAAGGATAGTTAGATCCTTTAGTGTAAATAATCTCAGAGCAACATACCTTATATGCATTTCCTCTGTATTCCCATTTTCTTTGTATCATTTCTTAGTTGAATGGCATTATGTTAGTAATATATCTTTAGAGCAATTGTTGAACAAACCATCATGCACACTTGTGTGACATTTTAACTATTTCTGACATCCACCTCCTTGGGTACTCCCTCAAGATGGTGACCACGGTAAAATTCACCATAACGAATTTTATCAGGACGTACAGTTTCTTGGATTCCCTTTCCTTCTCAATTAGTCATCCTGTTTTCATCCATTACAGTTTTATGCCATGAGTTGCATGGCAACTGGGGTGGACTGGTAGTCTTCAATATAAACAAACATTTTCTGAAATCCCAGGAAATTTCCAGGGACCCTTTTGGACCCTAGGGCCTGGGTGCAATGTATCCTCCCTGGTCGCTGCCTGCCTACCAACTGCTACCTTCCAACTGTAATGATTTCACTCCAAACATATAATATTTAATCCTTTTGGGTAAAAAAAATACAGTGTTTAGGATCTTTTATTTTGGCACCCAAAGTACATGGTATTATGAATACAATGATATGGAAATTTCATTACGTGACTGCCAATATTCAACTAATAAATAAATCCTTAATTTTGACA
>JAUTXX010520758.1:0-11443 GCA_032273605.1 Panulirus laevicauda | reverse complement strand
TACTCCAAGCTTTTGAGTTTAGTCCAACAGCTTGTGAGGGATAATGAGATAAAGTCACCCAAAGTAGGTAGACCAGAGAGAGAGAGGATATAAGTCAATATTCAGACAATTTAAAAGATTACAAGTTAATGAGGGATGAGGTGACCTAATAGGTTGAATTATATATTCTTGTCCAGGTGAAGGCAAGTCACATAAACTACTTCAATAATAGCTCACTCTTTTACCCAAGGTCACATGCTGATACAAAGTTTTTGGTGATAGTATAATGTCGCATGTAATGAATACCCCTTAATTAAAAATTGACAGTAGCTACCAAGCAAAGGACTTCCATCCTATGATATGAAAGCAGTGAAATGATGTTGAGACCATCTTACAACCTTGTTTTTAGTGAATTGTAGATGACAACCAGCATAGAGTACTGAAATCCAGATGTAGGAGTGTTGAAGTGGTGCTCTGAAGCATCATGCACTAGGCTAGTTAATAAACATCTCCCCACATACATGATCCATACGTTTATCCTATTATTTCACTTTCTGTAATTTTCTTATATTCCTCTCACTCTTTTTCTACATTATAAATTTCATGTTTTTCCAAAGAGCTACAATCTTCCCATTTTTTACATTTTTTCAGCTCTTGCAACACTAGATTTATCTTCTTTCCCTTTTCTTCTTAAGATCTGACCCTAGTGAGAACATTTGTCTGTGAATGGAGCCTTCAGGAAAAAAGAAAATCGAAGTGTCTCTCGCCCCCAGTGTATTGGCCATTCTCTACTTAAATGCCACCATTCCGAACACCATGTTAACAATTGTCCATCTTTGCAGGAAATACAACTGTCACATGTGTATGGTCATCAACATGAAGCACATCAATGTTATTCAATATAAGGAGTGTAAGTATGAGTTCTCATCTCGTAAAACTTCATGTCTTTAACTCCTGTAAAGTCAGACTAGTGATGTAGTCTTGTGTAGACTACTGAAAGGAATTTGAAAGGTTATGCTTGCCCACAGGAGTCTGAAACCTTGTTCATCATTAATTTCAAGTACTTTTTGGCTAGAAAATATAAGGTTGATACGTGCAAGTTCTTTACAAGTAGTGTGGGATATTCAGGCAATTCTTAACATGAACAGTAAGCATGAAGTTATGAAAGATCATGTTATTAAACCCCTTGAGAGGTCAAAAATTTTTATGTGAGGGTATGTCGCTTTTGAGGATATGATAGGGATAATTAGTCTTCATAGTTGTATGTCATAAACATTTTGGAATCTTGCCTGGTAATGTTAACGTAAGTTAAATTAGCAGTGACAGTTCGAGGTCAAGAATAAGCATATTTATCAAAACAGGACTTTTTACTGATTGAATAGTTGCCAGATCATGCCACTGACAATACACAAAACTTTAGGAAAGGATGAACATGTTAATTCCTCTTGTATTACTCCTTATATTCTTGATGAAAGGATTATTTTCTTATTCATATAAGTTATATCCTGCCATTGTAAATGATAAGTATACCTGTAAATGATGCATGAGAAAAAGAGGACAGGATGTGTGAAATCAGGCTTTGTAAAAAAAATATATGTGTGTAATGTGTTTAGGTTTATGCGACAGTATGAAATTACACCAAGAAAAATCCTTAATTATCCAATACAAGTACTTACATAAATAACAAGGATCTGTGCTATCACCTGGGACTTCCCTTCATCACTACAGCACCCTCCCACACAAATATAAAGAAAAGTACAACCCTTTTTGGGTATTTTCTTCAGTAATATATAAAAACATTTTTAAAATAAATTGGCATTTTAATTTTTTTTGTGCATGGGATAATCAACTTGCAGAGAGAATGCAAAATGAGAGGGTTAAGAATTGAGATTTAACTGTTCTTAATTTAGGAAACACACTACTTCAATTTACATTCACTTACGTTGTCTTTTTTTTTTTTTATTCATATCACCATTTGCAGAAAGAGTATCAACACCAATATTTCATTCTTATGAATCAAGAGAGATAAAGATGTTTTTAGAAAAAATGAATTATTTTGAACAATCACAAGTCAGGGTAGCAAGGGCACGCTGCTGCGTGCTTCGGGTGGGAGTGGATACAACAAATGTGGCACTCCTCCATAAAAGGTTTACAACCACCCACCTTGTTTACTATAGGTTACCGAGTCCTCTTAGAAGTTCCAATGACTCACCCTTTGTTTGGATTGTTATTTGTGGCTAACCAAGAGATCATGCATAATTCAGCTTGTGGTGGGAAAGCACATACCTCAATCAAGGACAGTATCCTACTGCACTTACCTCAATTGAGGACAGTAGGAGTGAAAGGATAAAACTTCTTTTAAAATAGTCTCGTATAACAGTATCTCCGTCACTGTACCTTCCTTCACACTTAACATTCTTAGTAACTTTATCTAGATTGCAATGTACTCTCATTACCCTCAAACAGGTACTAGAAGTTCTTCATGATAATAATTCCAAAAGAAGTTTTTAAATTGGCAAAATTTTGCATCATCTTCTAAGTGTCTTCTATCAAGTACCACATCTTGCGAGAGTCCAGCCAAAAAAAATTTTTTCTTCAATAGAACCTGTTATTTCTTCAAAATAAACCTCACTAGCAATAACCCGTTACCACAATGGCTTTTCTCTTGAGTGACCTCTACCAATAACAACTCCTGGTATTTCCATTAGTAATAACCCCAAGTATTTTCCACCGTTAATAACTCTGGTTGTTCTCCCACAGCTTACTGTGATGACACAATGGAGATGGACCTACGTTCATTGTGTATGGACATCACAGGTGATGCCATGTTATTCTCCATGTTCCGCCTTGGCTCTGAGCCTGTTCCCTGTCCCTTTCATGGCCCACTCACCTTCACGTACTCCAGGGGCTATGGCGAGTGCCTCCAACCTGTTTCACAAGTAAGTGATGTGTACAAAAGAACTTTTAGGTGTAAATCATTTGGTAACTAACTTTGTCTTGGTTATGTGTAAACAGTAAGTTCAACAAAAATAAAGATAAAGACATTGTGATTACTTAACAATGTTTTTATCATTTTATGTTTCTCTTGAGGCTTAATCTTATTGGAGTTGATAAGGTTAGTAAGGTTTGAGAAAAATTTCTAGCATTCCTTTTATATTGGCAAAAGGCAGATTTTCAATGACCTTTATACACCTTGGAAAGTTTTGTGGGGCCAGGATGTGGAAAGGGAGCTGTGGTTTCGGTACATTACACATGACAGCTAGAGACTAAGTGTGAACAAACGTGGCCTTTGTTGTCTTTTCCTAGTGCTACCTCGCATGTGCACGGGAGGAGGGGGTGCCATTTCATGTGTGGCAGGGTGGCGACAGGAATGGATGAAGGCAGCAAGTATGAATATGTACATGTGTATATTTGTATATGTCTGTGTATGTATATGTACGTATATGTGCATGTGTGGGTGTTTATGTGTATACATGTGTATGTGGGTGGGCTGGACCATTTTTTCGTCTGTTTCCTTGCGCTACCTCGCTAATGTGGGAGACAGCGACAAATTATAATAATATCAATAATAATGAAAAATTAATTAAGAGGTTTCTCAACGTATCTTTTTTTTTTCAACTACTTTTACCACAATCCCAGTATCTAATATGATCATAACTAACTGTGACTCTTAATATATATTAGCTCAAAAACATCTTGTTCCATTTTTATAGTTGTATTTCAAACTGGGTGGCCATTCAGGTCTCAAATTACAATAACATTTGCAGATACTTTACTATAATGATAATAAAACACTATGAATGAGAAAGTCATAAATCATAATAGATACATGAGTATCCACATATCATAAAAAGCACTACCTGCCCAGAACTAACGTAAAATTAATAATCGCATATTTTTGAAATGTTTATTGAAGAACATTTATGTTTCTACCCTCTTACATCCATTATATATGCTGTTTTCCACATGTAAGAGCAGGGTGGCGCAGTCTTCAGCACACTTCAACTAAAGACTTTCTCTAAATTTTTCAAAGATTCAACAGAAATAAACATTTCATGAAGCATCTTTCAGAGTTTGCATAAACAAATGAAATAAAAGAGCTGCAATTACTACAGCAGGTATACACAAAGGTGAAACAAAAGGAGATGGTAATAAAAAGAGAAAGTATGGTATCAAGGGAGAACAATAAAACATATATGAAATAATTCATATAAAGTTTGATCATATAACTTACATGAGATAGTACATGCCACAAAATAAATCTCTTGTTGAGCAAGAGAATACCTACCAGTAGATGATCCTAAGAAAAAGTTAAGATTGTCCTTGGCATTAGCAGCAAGGCTGAGTCGTTTGTGACCTGTTCTTGGCCTCCAAGAGCTAAATATATCCAAGGCTCTTTCATCACCACTCACCGCAGCACGTGCAAGGCCACTTACAAAAGAAAAAAGTTATAAGTACACATGAAAATACAATATGGAGAATATATATCAAACCACCAATAATCCTTGAAGATACAGTTTTACATGTAATGCCAAATGACAAAAAGAATGATAAATTCAAAATACTAAACACTAATGTCGATTGTATGGATATGTACAAATATGATTTTGAACTTGGTCAGTAATGATGCAGGAGATTATTTGGGTTTGTTGAATGTTAAAAGACATGGTGTGGATAACCAGCTCTGAATAATGAGAAGCTAATTTCTCCATGGAGTAAATAAAGGCACTAATCTGACAATTACTTCAACAGACCAGTATGGCTATTTATGGTTGACATAAACTGTATATAGTTTTACCCAACAATCAGTCATTCATTTGAAAAATCATCATCAACGAACTGCCCTTCCACTATGCAAGACCAATATTGTACTCTAGTTTAGCACCAAGGAAAAAATTTATTTTTTCAGATAACAGCTATGGGAAAGATAGAGAAAGGTGGAAGTAATAACAAGACATTTTGGCAACCATCATCATGGAAAAATAACTCTGTTAATCATACATCTACTTTTTTAAAAAAGACTTACAGCAGGACACAGGCAAAAAGTGCCCCTATCAAGGCCATCTCATTTGAAAGAAAAGTAAAAGAAGGTACAAATAATCTGGGTATCACATGTGTTTGTAGACAACCTGACTCTTGAAGGAAGAGAGGTTATGCAGAGGGAAAGATAAAAGAAGAAAGAAAATTCCACAGCTTGGCTGCTCAAGGAAAGAGATAAGTATCATAACAGCCAAACCTCAAGAAGGTTAGAAAAGCTGATGCTTACTTTTTACTTTTTGTCCAAGGAGGTCTTGGGTAACATCAGGAGCCTTTTTAGAAAGGGGTTCTAGGGCAAAAATAAATATCTTTTTATTCTTTAATACTTGATCTTCATTTTGTACATTAATGAGTTAGCACCAGGAAGACACAAAGAAAGGCCACATCCACTCACACTGATTCTCTAGCTGCCAAGTTTAGTGCACCGGAACCACAGTTCCCTATCCACAGCCAGGCCCCAAAGAACTTTCCATGGTTTACTTTGGCTGCTTCACATCCCCAAGTTCAGTCCACTGACAGCATGTAGACCCCAATATACTACACCATTCTAATTCACTCTATCCCATGCATGCCTTTCACCCACCAGCATGCTCAGCCCCCAATCACCCAAAATCTTCACTTCACTTCCATCTCCAATTTGCTCTCCCCATTTATCTTTGATTCCCTCTACTTCTGACATATATCTTTGTCAACCTTTCCTCACTCATTCTTTCCATATGTCCATACATTTTCACGACCTCTTCTGCTCTCACAACCAAGTTCTTCTTATTACCACACACTTCTCTTACCTTTCATTACTTACTCGATTAAACCACCTCACACCATATTTCAAGCATGTTATCCATCAAAAAAGTATTCCTTTATTCAAAGGAAGTGCATTAACCTCCCCATGTCATCCACTGATAGGTCTTTCTGGTCATTAGCTAAGGGCATACCTAACAACTTCTGTCATCCTACCTTTCCTTCACTTTTCTGTTCTGACAATACTATAGCTGTCCTTCCCATAGACAAAACAACTCTCTTTGGTTCCCGTTTCTCCTCTAACTCCACCTTGGATGCCTCTGACATTCCTTCATCCCCTGATGCTCCTATTACTAATCCTATGCCCCTTCCCGTAATCTCTTTTCAGACTGTGTGAAAAGCACTTCTCTCTCTGGACACAAGCAAGACTTATGGTCCTGATGAAATCCCTAACCCTGTACCGAAAGAGTGTGCCTCTGAACTTGCACCTGTGCTTACTCGTCTGATCTGTTTCTGTGGTTTCAGTGCATTAAACATGACAGCTTGAGAATGGATGAGAGCAAATTAAGTCTTTTCATAATCTCTTTCTGGTGCTACCTCGTTAACACAGGAAACAGTAAACACGTGTGAAAGAAAAAAGAATGTGAATTAGATATAAGAATACCAGTACTTATGTTGCCTTAAAATTTCAATCACTTCACACAAAGCATACCGTAATATAAAAATAAATCATAAACATTATGAACAAGCTTCTGATAACACTGTGTTTAGAGTTGCCCTCTACCAGTAGCCTGTTAAGGGTGAGGCACTAAAAGCTAAAAATGAAGTTCACCAGCTATGAAGATTTTTGCCATGGCCATCCCCTTAAGGGAGTTCCCAAAGGGAACAGGATTACAGATACAGATAGATAGATAGATAGAAAAATAAACTATCTTAAGTGACTACATATGATGCACAAAAAGAATTACAAGCAAAATTTATTTAAATACAATAATTATACAGTAATTACTTGATATCCAAAGTGGAGAGGTTCTTGTCTGTGTTAATGCTGACTCTGTAGACAATCTGCACAAGAGGATCTTTTAGCTCATGTGTGAACACTGTTTGTAGATTACCAGAGTTATCCACCCGCCAACCCACAGTAGAGCCAGACTGGGAGGATGGATACAAGCTTTCTTAGAACATTAGTTTTGTGATACCAAGACTCATTTCAGAGCTGAGATACAAGTAACCTAAAACTCCAATCCATATTTCATTCTTGTTCATATATTACACAGTAAATCTAAGATCAATAGTACTGTGGCCTCACCATCCACACCAAAACTATGATTTGGTAGTTGATGATTAACAAAAATAAGCAAACCTAACCACATCATGCTGTTAAAACCTACAATTAAATGACACAACCTCTTATTGGCCTCATCTCTGTGATACCCCACGGGATTGTTCCTCTAAGGACTTATACAAGGCTTTGAGACCCAAAGGTTTTAGGCTGTTATTCTGTACTGATTAACCAGCACAAGAGAATATACAGTGCTGGGCAAAACCAAGGGATAGATTGAACAGCATTATGTAGTGTTATTTAGCAAGCACGAGCAAAGACAGCCTTTAATATCTCTAAGACAATTATCTAAACTATATAGCAAGCTCAGGACACTTTATGTTTAAATCTATGTATCTATCCATCTTTCATTACCTCTTTGATCAAACCATTTCATACAACATACTGTCCTCAAATATTTCATCTCCAACACATCCGCCCTCCTCCGTACAACCCTATTTATCGCCCATGCTTTGCAACCGTATAATATTGCTGGGATTACTATTCCTTCAAACATACCCATTTTTGCCCATGAAAGAATGCTTTGAAACAAAAATGAGAGTGTATCAAGGTTGTGTAATGTTACCGTGGTTATTTAATGTTTTTACGGAAGGGTTACTGCATGAGACGAGTGAGGTGGAGTGATTGTGAAGAAACACAATGAAGTTGCCAAAGCTGTTGCATTCACATGATGCTGTGTTGTTAGCTTAATCAGAGGAAGAGCTGGATAGAATGACAAGCTGGTCCAATTATGTTTATTGGAGAAGGAGTAACATTTAGTGAGCACAGTAATGAGAAAACTAAAATTGGAAAGTAAAATCATGAAAAAATAAAATGTGCAGTGTGCAAGAGGTTTGGATTTACAAGTTTTGTCCCATGACTGATGTCTGGCTAGTAAACTCAAGTGTATAATAGTCAGGAAACGTCAAAAAAAAAAAGAACACTAGATATGGATCATTTACTCAGTATATACAAAGTGTAGAGGATTTACGATGAGAATTTATCATGATGGCATATCTAAAGCATAGCAGTCACTGCTTATCTTGAAAAATGATGTGAGAAGGTATGAGAAAGTCATTAGAAAGGCATAAGGATGAAAGTCTAAGGATGGTATGATTAAGTAAAACACTTTGCAGGTAATAGAATTGTCAAGAAGATATATATCACCTGATAGAAGATGTAAGGAGAGGTTGACCCTGTAAGAGATGAATAGATGGAGTGATGGAAATTATCAAGGCTTATGATATTTCAGATGAAGATGCAAAAGGAATGACTGATGTCTGGATGCACTGAAAGCATTTTGTGTAATGGAGATGGTGTAAATAGATACAGTGGTCTCATCTAACGAATCAACATAGAGTGTAAGATAGAAAAGCAAGAGTCACTTTTATAAGCGTGAAGGTCCATGCTTCACTTTAACATTCTGGGCACAAAATGGACATGGGTGGGAATGACGTTGCAGAGGCTTAATGTACCTAATTGGAAATGTAGTATAGTGATACTTCCATTGATAGAGAGAGAGATGGACTTCTTATTCTTCCACTTTGCACACCAGTTGATTCAACTTAGAGTAATATATCCATTTATGCCACCATAGTATACAAAATGTTCTCTTGCATTTCATTCCAGTTCAGTTGTTAGGCATCCTTACCTGAAATATCCTCTATCCTAGTAAGATTATGTCCGTGTGCCCCTTTTTCTTCTACAGTCATTTCTTCCTTGTACCTTTAACTGTTCTACAATTATCTTCTTGACCAACATGTCATGTGCCATTTGCTCACATAATCTTACCATTTTGAAACACTTCACATAAGTACTTTTCTAATGATTTTTTTTTCAGAGCACTTTCCAAGTAGGATATTGCCTTTTTTAGTTTCTGCATTTCAGAACTTTCAGGTGCTTCTCATTAATGCTATATTTCCATTGTATGCTTCAGTGATTCTGACCCTTTCTTCTGATGATGAGGAAGATAACAAAAAGTCTGGTGCTATTGCTGGAACAGTACTTGCAGAAGGTTCTTCAGGTTCTTCCCATGCTGGGGGTCAACCATTAGCCCCACGAGAACCCATCAGTCATAAGGAACCTATCATAACTGCGGATATGGAGAACTATGATGATAGTGAGGAGACAGATAGTGGTGGTGCAGTTACTGGTGGGTGCTTTTTTTTTTTTGTTTTGTTTTGTTTCCCCAATGGCCATTAACTTGGTGAATTGCTTAAAAGTTTCATTTGCAGAGTTCAGTTTGGTTAACTAGAGGTTAAGATAAGTAAAATGATGACCACTTAATTGCTTGTCAAGTGGCTCAAAAGTAAAACAATAGCAAGGACCATATGTTCACCATAGGTTTTGATATTACTGTTTACCTCGATTGGCATAGGCTTTTGCTTGGTTGGTAAACTTGTGTATCTTGTATAGTGGCTTTCTGTGAAAGTGATTGTTTTCTTGGAGATAAACACATAGATTTCTTAAACTTTAAACTGTTTTCTTTGTTGTATGACAAACTTTATACCTGTGCTCCCATCATTGAGTGATGAATTTAAGCTTTCCGCCTATGCATGGCAAATATGTATAAAAAAGATACATATATATGTTCATGAATTTGTGTGTTCCACTCTTGTTTGCCATTCTCCACATAAGTGAGGTAGCACCAAGAATATGAAGAACTGGCTTCATTTTCTTAGTCTTTCTCTAGCTATGATATTTAAAGCACAGAAACCTTAGCCTCCATTCCTACAACAGGTGCCACAGGCTTTTCGGTATCTGGTTTTTATAGAGTGAGGTTTATATAGATATTGCATTAGCTGCTTAATATGCTGTTTTTCAGTTCCATCTGTCTTTTGATGTGTCTTCTTAAACCTGTAAGTGCCAGAAGTCATTATATTAAGACTTGCTACTAATAGAATGTAACTCTCCTCTATGCTACAGGTGGGGGCCTACCTGATCTTCAGAATTTACTTGATGGGACCTTGAAAGGGCCATACACATCTATTCAGTGTCGAAGTGTAAGAGTGGGTTCTTATAAAGTTATGCCCAAGGACAGAGTGCTTATCGTTCCTCAGGGTCTCAGGATAAAGATTCCTCCCATCACAGAAGGTAGCTTTTCAATACACACGATAATTGTTTTCATTTTTAAGTGATAAGTAGGGCTTAATGTGACTTTTATTAGAGTTAAGTTGATTTAACCCTATAGTGTATATATCCAGGTGTTCAAATGTAGCATCACCAGAGTGGTCTCCAAAATTTCATTCTTAAAGAAAAGTGCTAGTTTTAACAAATGGTCTTAGTTGGGATGTTCCTCGTTTGCCTGAAAGTATGCTTGGTATGAAGTTTTGTATTTGATATAATTTAGTGTTTTTATCTATGAAATCCACACGTCTCATATGTACTAGATTGTAGAGCCTATTTAAGCATACACGGAAGTAAATTTAAAGTTGAAATTGGTTTGAATTAAATTTTACAAGACGTGGGTAACTGTTATTGCTTATGCGCATGGGAGTTTAACGAATGAATTTTGGGTGGAGCTGATAAGTGCTTTGACAGTTTTTCTGCAAAGTATTGAATCTGTGTAAGGGGAACTGAAGTCTAACATGGGTGAATTGGGAATTAAGGTTATAATTTGAGGGTGTAAATGAAGATGGGGAGATGTTTATCATCTCAGTTTGGTTAGGTTAGGTTAGGTTCCCAGTGTCGGAAAAAGTGCATACTTGTGAGCATGTGTAAATGCTGCAGTTTGATGAGTCTTTGAGTTTGGATGCTTGTTGTTCATACAGATACACTTTGCTGCAGATAACTTTGTCATTAGTAGCCAAATTAAGAATTTATACTTACAGATGCCAGCGATGCGGTGATAATTGATGTCCCAATCAAGAGTATTGTGAAGGTTCTTGTTCATTTGGGAAGGTCACTGCCTGTTTTCTTTATTTATGTAAAACCTTCTACAGCTGCTAATATAAGAAGACTGCTTAAGATGAATGACAAAAGTGGCTTCTATTTTGACCCCTGTAGTTATGGTAAGTTCCAGATATGTAAGAATAGTTCATAAGTATGTTTCTGTTGTTCCTCCTGTTCATCTCTCTCTCTTTCATTTCTTTTAATGATAATGATGTCCGACATTGATAAAGGAGTAAAAAAAAGTAAGCTCAGCTGTTACACTGATGACACTTTGGTGAGCAAAGTGATGAGATCAGATAATGACCAAAAAGAGATGCAGAGAGACTTCGATACAGTGCACAAATAGGTACAACTGAATGTTAAACTTTCGTGAAGATAGACTTTAAATTACTGTAGGTATGCAGTCTGTTTGTTGTGGGGCCTGGGAGATGTATTTGATATCATTTCTTGATGACATAGTGCTGGTGGCAGATT
>JAUTXX010520747.1:0-11443 GCA_032273605.1 Panulirus laevicauda | reverse complement strand
AGAGAGAGAGAGAGAGAGAGAGAGAGAGAGAGAGAGAGAGAGAGAGAGCGAGAGAGAGAGAGAGAGAGAGAGAGAGATGGAGTCAACGTGGAAGGGAGGGTAATTACGGGAGATGTAATACGGAACCTTTTTGTACATGTGACGATAAATGGACGTTAAGACTGTGTGTACATCAAAAGCTGAGTACGAGACGCATAAACGTAGTTGAAACTGGGGTGGAGGGAGGGAATAAGAATAGGAGAAGCTAAGGGGTTCTAGGAGTAAAGTAGGTGAGGTTTGTATCTGTAGAGTAAACAGCACAAATGACCAGACCACTATACTCTTGTCGTATATCTCCACACAGTAATCATCACTTTGGCTCCTCCGTCAGTATTCCAGTATTGTATATATAACTCAATAACTTATTTGTTTTCCAGGATACTGTCATCGGTAGCCTGTGAGAATGCAAGATGGACTCTAATAATCCGAGAAGAGGCAAGCCAAGTCTTCAGAAATATTGATATAAATAATGAGATACAGTGCTGGATCTATAAACCAGGACCGAATTCCTTACTTCATCAGCATTTGTGCAAACTGTGGTTCTTGACATATTTCCTGTAATTAGATGAGGTGATGCTAGTGTAAAAAACCCCTTTCTTAATATTTGCGGCAGTGTATGATTTGTTTCACGACTATCTACAGTTTATAGTTAGTATATCGAGAGACTGATAGAGCTGTCAGGCGTAGACTGGAACTCTTATATAAAGAGATGTGAATAAGATATTCTATATAAATAATTAGGATAACCTAGTGTGCCATCACTTTTTTTTTATTTTTAGTGTGAATTATATCAGGAGTTCTCTGGGAATTCGGTCTACCGCCATCTTGCATATCTATTTAAATGTAGTGAAACAAAGAAAAAAATCTAAGATAGCAATTTTTACCTCTAATATAACTGGTCCAACTTCTTGTATACAGTCAACAAAGTGTAAATGAACCAAGCTGGACGAAAAAGATGATCCATAGAGAAAATCAAACTCTCTTCTGCAGCTCCTCAAGACACACTGGGTCTGTGTCGAACTTCTGTGTAGAGGCAGATCCGAAATACTTTTCAGGAGTTTCGTGTAAACTCTTCTTAAAAAAAAAAAGAGAGAATCGAGTCTCAATATTTAACAAGGCTGAATTTAACTTCCTGCGGTTAACTCAAGCCTTTTTGAAGACGATCAGCTCCGACTTCGTTTAGAGATAAGTCAAGCAGAACTCTTTATGAAGTCGGACTTCTTGTAGCAGAAGGTTCGAGTATCCAGGCCCAGCGGCGTCCCTTAACCACTTCCTGAGGTTTACGTAACTTCGGGTCTTCATCGTATATACCGCCTGAGAACCTTTTCTGGTGTACGAATATCAACCTATATCGCCTTTCCGCACTCCGAGGACGCCCCCGTTACATGACTAGTAGGGAAGCTAGTTGTAGCTACGGCCCACACGGCTGGCGAACGCTAGCTGGGCCCGAGGCTATAGCGGGGTGAAAGATAAACAAAAAAAAAAAAAAAGTGATTTGGGGATTTGTCTGAAGGCGCGGCAAAAGCTGTTTTGTTGATTAGTGAAGGTAGTTGATGTTGTTATTGTTTATTTTGGTTATCTTACGTAGCCACTTTTCCTTGATGCATAGCTCTCTTGGTGTGTGCATCCTGGCTTAAACCAAAGAGTATCATTAAGATAATATAGGGAATTAAAAACATAGCGGGTCTGACAAATATTAGTTTACATGGGAAAACTTTGTCTGGTCCAGTCAGAGTTTATCCACAGAATTTGATATTTCAAACGTCTCATCTAATCTGTACTCGCCTTAGGAGAGAACTTAAGAACGCTATAGCCAGTGTTCTTTATAAAGGGTAAGGGTCTGTCTCTGCCCTAACCATAGGCTGAAGCGCATAGTATACAAATGGTATACTGGCATTTATTGAGGGTCATCCCAAGCATTTCTTAACTCTGGCCAGCATTTTATTTTTCATCATTCAAGTTCTTACACTTGTGTATTGTTTGATAGAAGTGTAGACCGGAAAACATGTATAGATAATACTGTAGGTGTTATGAGTTGCGATCCAGGGTGATCAAAACCTTGGGGGAGGTGTGGCTGGCATCGTCCATGCTGGCCAGGGAAGAGAATTCCAAAATCCGCTTTCATTTGGCAGGTTAGCATTTTTGCAGTAGTGGTTTGGTTAGGCTTTCATAAGCGTCTCGGTCCAGAGATATCATTCATTCATTTTATATGTCTGCTATGTTTTGGAGAGTAAATGTTTATATTAAAGGATACGTCGGTGTATTCATCTCCATATATAAACATTGACGGTGTTCCATTGTAAACATCAGTGTACAGTAATATGGTTAGGTAAATCTACTTACAACACACGACATTCTCCTCTTCTCTAGAAACAAGACATAATAGATATGGCTAACCTAAACCCCATGTTATGGTCTTTTCCATGTTTTCAAGTGTATTTCCTGGCCTTCACAGGACACCCGTGGGTTCCATGTGCCATATGGAATTTATATATAATTTACATGTTCACTGTTTGACTCCTACAATAGTGTATGTTTTATGAAACCCTGTGATTCGTTGGATTATTACTTATTACTGTTGAGCCTTTTGACTAGTCATTTGATAGGAATTATGAAACAAATAGTTTGTAAAAGTGTGAGACTAGGCCAGGGTGGGGATAATTCCTGTATAGTGTAAGGTCCACACTCCATAGGACCGATCAATACCAGAACATATCCGGCCTTCTATCCTTTAAATTCTCCTCGCCTTATTCAGACCTGCGATTGACGACGAATCCGTTTCCTCCTATGTTGACTGGCTCGAATGTGTCCTGGTAGCCCAGACGACACCAGAGATGCCACAGTGAGTGAACTGGCTGAGCCAGACCCATGGGTGACAGGGCGTGCCGACACCAACTGTCCTCTCGCTGCTCACCACCACCGCCACAGCTGTGGCAGTGTCTTCTCAGTTGGCTCCCCGTGATCTCTGTGCCTTCGGGGCGAGGTCCTCTCGGCTGTGTGAGGCCATGCTCTGTGTTGTTGATATCATGTGCCGATCATCTCATATCAGATGGGGACAGGGTCTAGAAAACGCGTCGAAAGAACAGCCCGTATCATACCATCGCCTCATTTAGCTTTATTGTAGACTAATTCCACGTCCAGTTCAGTTAATAATGGTCACACACACAACAGACTGACACACGCACACACACAAAGGATATTCGCATCATCAAACGCTCTCTTGAACCCAATCCTCAAGGACTCTGAGGAGGCGTAAATCGAGAAGGCATGACCAATTATCTTACAGCCGCCTAATTTCGCGCTTCGTTCCGTTCCGTTCCCACTGGCGGGGAATCATTTACAGAACCTCCTCTGAATATGATTTAGGGGCTCCCTTTCTAGGATGCATCCCGGAGGCCTCTTTGCTCTATGGATCATTTAAAAGGATTTTACTCGGGGAGTTCAAACTGACTTCCTCTGTGGGGTGTATGTAACAGCCTTTCCTTCAAGTATATTTACAAACCCTTGATCTATGGGTCTGTTCAGTTTTGGGTTCAGCGAAGATTCTTTTTCTTTAGGGGTTCATCTAAGGGGGATGCTTTCCCTGGGGTTTTATCTTAAGAGCTTCTTCTCCGCGTACCATATGGGTAGTTTTCTCCGGGGTTCATATCTATGAGACTGTTCCCCTGAGGTTCACCTCCGTGGTTTCTCTGGGGATCATTTCAGCGGGTTTTCTGTGGCTTCAGTTGTAGACCGGACATGGGAATGCATGACCCCGACCTGAGGACGCTCAGGCAGGCTCGAGTCAATGGATAGCTCTCTTGTCTACAGCATATAATCAGGGACTCCCAAGAGCTTTCCAACGGGGTGCCATCCTTTGTCTTGACCCTACGTTCATCCCTCCTTGCTCTATCTTCCCATCTCTGTATTTCTTGACAGCTCCTTCCTCTCTGTCTTGTCTGTCTTGTTTTCCTGTTTCTATTCGTATGTCTTCAGTCTAGTTCTTCATCTCTCTTGTGTTTATTCTCTTCCTATATCTATTCGGAGCTCGTCTTCTGTGTTCTCTTTCATCCCTTTATCGACTATCGTTCTTTTCAGTAACACTTTAGTTATTTTCTTTTTGGTGTTTTGTATTTCTACCTTTGTTTTCCTGGTCTCCTTTTGCTCCATAACTTATCCTCTCCTTCTTCTTCCACTCTCCTCGCTTCGTCACTCTCCTCCTGTGTAGTGGAAACATCGCCAACTTTTTCTGTTCTCAATTCATGCTTACTCAGACTTAGTCAATGGATAAAAAAAAATATTCAGATATGCTGTCTGTCACACTTTCAAATTTTCTAACAAAAAAAAAAAGGTTTCAATCTCGACTTCCTTCAGTGTCACCGCTTCGTGTGTATAGATTTTTGTAAGTATGTATGTACGTATGTACTCAGTGCGAGAGCGTGGTCAATGCCCTTAACAGGTTTAACTCACGGCGTTACATATTATTTTCTGATACTGTTTGTGGCTTAAATGTAATGTACAATATAACATCATTAATCTCAATATTCCTCTCAAATGACCTTGATCTTTAATACTCAGAAAAAAATACCATAAACTCCAAAACACACGTGACAGACGGCATTCAAGATCCTTACAAAAAAGGATCCAAAGTTTTAACAATCATCATCACTGGCAAAAGTCTATATCAAGTTGGATCCTTTAAGCGTGCGATTGGATCGTATGTCCTCTTCAAAGCTCTTTGTATATGATATGCGACGAAAACAAAGTTAATAGCATCAAATTTCTAGCCTAAGTAGGTTTGGCACATCTGAATTCTTTTGTAGTCACGAGTAACTAATAGTCATAAGTCACGTGATTAGGGATTTAGATCTTGAGGGAAGCGTCGTCAATAAAGCTAATGACTGGGTTGACCCAGAAATATGAGCCTTACTAAAGATATACTTGAGGGTCAAAATGAACTAGTCACGTCACGGTTGTTACGACCCTTTCCCCTACCTACGTCTGGTTCGGCCTAATCTCGTCTCCTTCTCCTGTTTACATAACAAAAGTTCCCGGAACTCTACCCTTGATGTGATGTCAGTTCCGGATTCTGTAGGCTTAAGTAGCTTTTTATGGTTTACGTGGAAGAACGTGTTTTTTGTGCCCTTGGAGACCTTTAATACTGTAGATACAAACACTCAACACAGAAATCATTCGTCTTCGGCTTATTATAGCACTAAGGCAAAATCTGCAACTCATATGGCACCAAGAGAAGGGTTCCGGTGTATACATGTCATGTGGATGGCTGTACGTGCAAGTCTGTAAATTTTGTGCTCACGTGAGGAATGCATCATAATATATATACTGAACCAAAGCCGTTGTGTGTGTGTATGTGTGTCGCGGGCATCCTGACCCCTGGATCATGAGTCAAGCCGTACCATGAAACATACTGTCAAACTCCGTCAGTCGTTGAGCCAATGCATATATAGACACCACCCCCGAGAAAAATCAGACCCACAATTCGCAACGTCTATTTAAAAAAAAAAAAAAAAAAAAAAAAAGCTTTTTTCAGCGAGCAAAACCGCACGAGATCCAGGACACAGATCGCGGTGACAACAACACGACGGCGTTTGCAGCAGCAGCAGCAGATTATATATATATATATATACTACATACATTCAGAGAGCAAACTCTCGCTCAGACCCAAACACATCAGCAAGGCGGTCGACCCCCCAGTGTCCACGGGTCTGATAGGTGGTTCAGGAGTCGTGGATAAAAGTGTTGTTTAGATACGTTATGTATGGATTAGGCACGTCAACTGACTTCTCACAGAACGACAAGTCCTAACCTCCAGTTGTGTAAAAACATTAGATATAACAAACAATAAAAAGTAAGAAAATATTGTGTGTTTTCTTTCGGCACTCTACAACATTCATGGGGAGAGTTAAATACTGGACGCACAGAGGGAGTGGAAAGCAGGTGTGTTTACTCTAGTGCAGAGGCATAAATGTTTCTACATATCAACGTTGTAGCAGGAAGATGTGTACACAAAGGGGAACAACAATGTGTCGCTCTGGAAGCACCATCAACCTGGAAGTTCCATGATCAAATATTCCTCCAGCTATCGTCCCTACATCATCCGTAAACACGAGACAGACACACCTGTGCTCCCTCCCTTCCCTGGTCCTCCTCCTCCTCCTCATCCATCACACAACATAAACTACTTAAAAAAAAGTTGCAGAAAAAGGAATACGAGACAATGATTTCTATCTCTTTCACCAGCTATTTACGAGTCATTCACGAAAGTGATACTCCCGACTCTAACCATCACCTGGGCCTCATTCCACAGATCGCAAAGAACCTAGAGAACAATTCTCGCCACCGTCACATCCTTCCACCAGGGATCCCTCCTCCCCGAGTTTCAGGTCGGCACCAAAACAGCATCGAGCTGTCACACAAGCTCATTCCTAGTCACAGACCACCATAACGATAAGCAACATTCCAACCGCTGGGAACATTTACTATCATCTCATTATATCAAGTATAATCTATCATCATTATTGAGGGTAGACAGTTGTGCACACGACACAGCAAAGGATAGGAAACACGACGACACGACACGCCAGGGGAGGCAGGAAAGCCGCTCTCCGCTCCAGTCCAACCAATCACCACCTCCTCTTCCTTCATGCACCTCTCCTCCCTCTACACATCTGTCTCTCTCCCACTACATGACTGGACATTCTGTGGGAATGTCCGGTTCATTACTACTCCGAATCCCCTCACAGCGCACAGTAAGTGTCAGATGCGGGTGGACGTCTGAGGTATATATGCCACAGGCCCGGCCATGTGTGCCGAGCTGAACTGTCGTTCTCATGCTGTTACTTGGGGAGGTGGGGTAAACCTTGACACACTCACACCATACACTGGGCCACGTGGGGCAGGACCTGCTGGCCTCGGGAGGGGTAAATCTTGAGGCGCTCACAACACACACATGGCCACGTGAGGAGGAGGGAGAAGGGACGGGGTATCTTCTACCATGGGAAGGTGTAAAACTGACACACTAAATACCATACACTAGGCCACGTGAGGGGTGATCTACTACTAGTGGGGAAAGGAGGTTATCTACTGCAAATGTCTCCTTCCCAGACTGATTACCCCATGAGCTCTTACACGCGCACACACACACATAAACAAACACACACACACACACACACAAACACACAGTGTTGATGAGTAAACAAAAAAAGGAGGTATTTACACATGGACAAGATACAAAACCCATAATGAAGTTCATTTCAAGGTTCTTCTCATTTACAAGGGGTTGCTAGGTAATGACTGCCAGGGCGATATATAAACAGAAGACGGTACTTATTTTTTTTACCTCTCATATTTACAACTGGTCTACATAACGCACTTTTTACTGATAAGAAAAAGATATACGGGAAACACCATAACTGTCGCTGCTGTACACTCACTATCTCCCTGCTTCTGTAACACGAGAGGATTTGAAAGGATGAGTCATGGAAGACTGGAAGCCAACCTGAGCACCAACTCCTCTAAGTGTGTGACTCAGCCTCTCCTCCCCTCCCTCCTACGTATGATCGAATCCCTCTCTTCCCCTCCCCTTCTTCCTACGTGTGACTCTACCCCTCTCCCTTCTAGCCCTCCCACGAGTGACTCAATCCCACCCAGCCCTCAGGCGTGACACACATACACGTTCTAGGAATGTGACTCAGCTCCCGCCTTACCCTCCAGCCGCCACCAGAAGCCCCCAGGAAGCTGCCCTGATAACTGTGGGAAGCTGGAAGTCCAGAGGCAAGCCCCGCCGGGCCGGCTGTGGTTGCGATAACCTACTGATAACGTTATCCGGGTACAAATGGACAAAGGTATCTCTGAATTCCGATTGTTTCGTCTGTTGCTGAGCACAGAGGGCGTTCTGTGTGGTGTAAATAACGGTCCTGTGTGATGCTTTACGTCCCGTACGTAATTGCGTTTTTTTTACCACTGATGCACAGTATGACCATCCCTGAAATTTCTTTTCGTACACAACATACTATAATTCTACAGCACTATAGTTCAAATAACATTAATTATTACTTTCGCAGCATAGTATATATAAGAATTAACATTAACAATAATGGAATCAACAACAAAACAACAGCAATGAAGGTTATCATGGAAATAATAACAATGAAAATAATGATACTACTACTGCTACTACTACTACTAATAATAATAATAATAACAATAATAATAATAATAATAATAAATTATCAGGTCATCCATTCCTATTTCCATGCATCTGACGTATACAGACCTGCATCTATACTTTAAATAACATTAATTGTAACTATAGCAGCATAATACCGATAATAATAACTAATAATAATAGATGCAACAACAGCAATAAAAGTAATCATGGAATAACAATAACAACAACTACAGTAATATCAATAATAAGAAAAATAAGTTATCATAATTATATCCATTCCCATCTCCATGGATCAGACGTATACAGGCCTGAAACTTTTATGGGAATCAATTTAGCAAGACTGGAGATCCCTACCCCATCCTGAAGGCTGGCAAAGGGCAGGGACGCCCAATTCCCTGTGGTAGACTCGTTACCCTGCTACCCAGATAAATAATAATAATAATAATAATAATAATAATAATAATAATAATAATAATTTCGTATTATTTTCATCATCATGGCAACAATAAAAATGTCTACAATAAAAGAAAATAAGCATTAATAACATTAATGACTATTTCATACAAGAAAGAGTATAGTAATAACATATGACAACACCACCTAATTAAACATGGCAAAGTATTTCCTAGCAATATTTACATTTCAATAAGTCTTGCCCAAAGTTATTTTAATGGAAAAACCCCAGGTTTCACTTCATAGATTAGGAACATCCGACACCTACACTTTAAAGTTAACAACTGAATTACATATTTTACCACATTATCAGCTAACATCAAAACACATCTTAAGATAATGTAACAAAATTAAAATGTTCAGTGACTCGTTGTACAGGAAAATAACGTTGATTCACACAGTGATAGTCCATTCCAGAATCTGTTGCAATTCACACGCCAGCTATTTCTCTTAAAATATTATCTAAATCTTACCACTATTTTTCATTCTTCTGTAAACGCAACTGTTCATGTAATTTCCTAACCAAGCTAATATACAATCCATGAAAAAAATTCTAACAATGTAACTTTGGATCTCTAGCTTTTTTCAAATTCACTGTAAATAAAAGACTTAAAAAGTTAAATCATATAATAAAAACTTATTTTCTTCGTCTGTGTCTGGTGCTACCTTGCTAACAAAGAAAACAAGAATGGAGAAAAAACATTGAATAGATAAATAATACAATAAAATGCTGAAAGTTGATTAATATACATCATCTATACCATCAAAAAAAGCAAATTATCACGAACATCTGAAACTGTGAAGATTATTCAATCTTACTGTTATAAAATCAAGATTAATACATGTAGGAAAAATACACAGTCGGTGGAGTAAATATGGAACAATATTCAACCTCCTGTGCATAACGGCACGACCTGGCATACGATGACCTGAACTATGACCGTCATACTCAAGGGACGTGCTGTACACCTGATATGGTCCCCTGACCATTATGAATATGTCCCTGTGCATTAAAACATGACCAAACCTCAAGGACCATTTGGATATATTGGCACGACATTTGATCGTCATGATCAAGGGTCGTATATATTTTACCTGTTGTGGTTTCTTAACCACCATGGATATCTCAGTATTATTCTAACATTATTGCGAATAAAAACACACAAAGTTTCCATGATTCATGACAACCCAAAAACCTGCCGTCAAAACACCACAAAGAATTCACGTAAAAAGTGCAGCGAACTTACTTGAAGGATGAAATTACCTATGAAAAGTTAAGCTAGCAAGTGCTTCATTCTTTATCGTGTAATTACCTCTCGAAGACTATGTTCTTGTTACCTGAAACATCTAATCTGGTGACGTTCTTCTATGGCATGCAGGCAACTCTGGGTCTTAGCATACATCTGCAACAGAAGTAATGTTTTGGCGCTGATAGAATGTATTGACTCGTTAATCACTCAAATGGTAATATCCACCGTCATTATACCACTTATAATGAAGCTATTGACACTAATCACTGATTATAGTACTCACTATTGCTATGGCATTATTGATAACAGTGCAATGTGGCCAATTCCGGTAATTCCTGCGGATGTTGCCGCCATATCAGTGACACCAACTACATACTGACCTTATATGTTGGTTCTATTCTCTAATTGAAAATTGCGATACAATTTATCCGATGATTCATTAGACGTACTTTAGAATATTTCTAGATAAAAATCTAACAAAAATATAATACAATTTATCATACAAGCTGCGTGATTATAAAAATTGAAGTTTATACTACCGTTCTGCCTGATGTATGATGACCAATGTATTATCGTCGCCTGTAATTCTACTTTCTGTTGCAAACATTACGTGTAATATTCTCTCAAATTCAAGATTCTCATAATTTTGATATGTAGCTTAATTTCGACTTCGCATAACTGTAAAAATAAAAATGCCCGAATAAGAATTTATATAAGCACTAAAGCCACGGATCTACACTATTTTCATAAAAACTATCTTACGATGCGAAGGCAATTTTTTTGCGTTGTTTAAACATACAATAAGTAAATTCAATTATACAAAATTTTCACAGTAGAGGTCATTTTATGAGACAAATCTCGGAACCTTATTTCAAGTCTAAGGCTTTCGTATCCCTATTTCACAACAATATTCTAGAAGATGAGTCAAAAGTAATATTACAAACACCGTCCTCCAGGTCAAGATAGCGCAGTGCCCTAAATAATGTCAGTTGTTGGTGACAAAAAGAAGACTTACACCACAACTTGAAACACCAGGGAATCCTTACAACCACAATGGCCTATTTATCCTTTTTGAGAGCATGTGGGAATAATAATGATAACAGCTGTAGGAATAATGTTCAGTGTCGATAAACACTATGTGAAGTACCGTATTGTAAATATGTTGTATAGAAAAGTGTTAGGTTTGGTTAAGGTTAAAGAAAGTGAGAGAGGGAATAAAGTCAGCTGGTTGACCTACTCTCGAAACCCAAGGTCATTTTGTAATGCCTTGTTATGAATTCTTGGTGATGATCCAACGTGTATCACTCGATAATAGCAGATGTAATTGGACAAACTTGCGCAGTGAACATCGTTTTCCTGACCGTTGCGCATTCACGGGCCTCCCAGGGTCGAACGCATGGGGGTCGAACCCTGGTTGTGGGAGTAGATCCACACTCAATCCAAAGGTTCATCCACCTATAGGGGCTGGGAAATAAAATGGATACCTAAGGTGTGTGTGTTTAGAGAGAGAGAGAGAGAGAGAGAGAGAGAG
>JAUTXX010520746.1:0-21111 GCA_032273605.1 Panulirus laevicauda | reverse complement strand
TAAATCTGTGGTAAGTGTGATTTGAGTCATCTCAGACCCGGTGTCCGTCAACCCAGATTTTGTTAAAATATTCAAACATAGGTAGACAAAAAAGATATCAAAACATTTGGACATCTTTCAGTACGATAATTGTAAAAGAGGTTGAGCAGTCACGTTGGCTTCTGGGAACACCAAATTCTTGGAGAGGTTAACATTCCTAGACTTGTTGTCCTCATTTCCACGACTGAGTCTGTGAGGGCATTAGATCTAGTGCACCACACTGCTTGTCTTCCTCAGTGGAATAGAATGGAATATATCGACCCACCTCCTACCTATCCTGTATTCCGACTACCTCGCATTATCTTACCACACTGGGACGGCTAAACCTGTGGTGGTGCCTCGAGGCAGACCCTGACCTACTATCTAACCTTCCTAGTTGTGTTCATTGCGCTTTCCGGAAACACGTACGTTTCACCGACTGTCGCAGAATGATGATGTAAAGTGGTGCTCGTGTCGCCAGAGCTGTTGGCAATCTGGTTGTTGAAGACGACGACGCAACGAGACGTTATAGCAAATGCTTACGTATGTCGTATGTCGGTTTGTGGACTATTGGCCACGTTGCACTATCGCTTTTCGTTGGTTATTGCGTGTGTGTGTGTGTGTACCGTCACCGTCCTGTGGGCAAAGTGTGTTACGTGGACCCGGGCGTCAACCTGTGGTAGCTAGTGTGGTGGTGGTGGGTAGTACCCGGGTGTAGTAGTGTGGTAGAATCTGTTACTCTCACTGACCAACTTTCCCCAGGTTCCGTCAATATGTCTGTCTACCTTGTTCTGTGACCAGTGGTGTTCAGCGGCGCACGTCCAGTTTGTGAGAGTGTTTTGTCAAGATTCCCCATTATCATCTTAAGTGTAATTTTAATTAAGGTTTTACTAGAGGTTATTATTACTGGAGAGGGAGTGGTAGTTGTTGGAGAGCGGACATCATAGTACAAGTGCCCAGGAAGACGGATAAAGAAGCGCTTTTACTTTTTGCTTCCACTTGTCCGTTGGGGAGTCGATCTCTCTGGTCACATCCACACTGTAGCCACTCTCACTGGTCGGCCCCACTTTCCCATATGTCTACCAGTCGGTGCTGGCTGTGTATTGCCTTTGTATCATGTTGTCAGTTGATGCTGTCAGTGTATTACCTGTGTATCATGTTGCCAGTAGGTGCTGTCAGTGTATTACCTGTGTATCATGTTGCCAGTTGGTGCTGTCTGTGTATTACCTGTGTGTATCATGCTTTGCCCACCCTCCCGACCAGTTGGCGTAAGCTAGTGCTAACTCATTTTTATTTTAACTTTTCATTTAATGCAGACTGACATTTTTTGGAGTAAAGAGTGGTTTACAGTATCATGCAAGTGCATTTTATGGTCATAGATTTAATTGCCACTATGGTTGGTTGTAATGACTGTTAAATTAGATATAACTAACACTTCAGATATTCAATATCCTCCTCGATGGTGCTATTAGATTTAGATGGATAAATTCTACTTGTTTTTTGAGAAAAATACAATTTATCATTGGTATTAGATGTTTGAAGGAGATTTCTTTCGTGCCAAATTATGAGTGACATCTAACTTATAGTATTATATGTATATAGGTCTTGTGTTTTGTAACATTGAGTGTTGTGTTAATAGGAGGTTTGTGTTGCAGAGTCGCAGTAGTGTTAGTGGCGGCAGTGAAGATGGACAGTCGCCTTCACACTCATCAGACTATGAGGAGCAGGAGGAAGTTGAGGTCAGTTGCCCATTGCTTAAATCATCACTATCCTGACAGTGCTACTGTCCTTATATGACCTCCATAGTCATAGTAATTCAGTTACCATTATATTACCCTGTCGTCCTGACTATACTAAGTCTGCTAATGACATATTATTCCCACCATACTAACCCTACCATCCTCATATAACCACTTATTACCCTCCATCCTACCCATACACTTAAGCTCTTACCATTTACTTACACTATGTACACATTCATTATACCCATTAGTAGCTTTTCATCCACTATACACTAGTATAGCATTACAGTTCTCTTGCACAGGTACATTCATAGTCAAAATACAGTACTACCCTATGTATTATGACTGCCATAAACCTATTGTTTTTCTTCTCCATAAATACAGACTTACTATCTTTCATATTTGTAGAGTTACTCTATCATACATCATGCACACACTCACACCTAGTATACCTTACAGCCCTGTTGTACAGTTGTCACAAAATGTCATTTTCATACACCCATCAGGGGAATGCCTTACTTTGATAGTTACAGACATTGTCTGTTCCCAGTGTCATCCCAGGTAGATGTCTTAAACTCATCATATATTACATAGACATTGACTTACACACACACACACACCTATACACACTGTATTATACTCACGAAACATACTCTGTTACATAACCAAGAAACACATCTGTTGTTACACCTACATTTTCTTTTACCCACACACCCCCGACATTTTCTTAAACCAACCACACACCCACATTTTCTTATACCCATCACACTCCCACTTTTTTTTTCAACTACCACATACTGGATGTTTATTGAGTTGGTCTCTCCATGAATATTCACTGGTACACCCATTAAGACAAATCATCATACACCCATTGCCTAAACACTTACTATATAAACCAGTTATCTTAAGACTTGCCATACTCACTCATTGTGGTAACTCTCCATACATACCCATTGTCGTAATACTCACGATTCTCATCCATTGTGCTAACACACCATACACACTCACCATACAGACAAATTATCCTAACACTTTGCCATACACACCAATTGTCCTCACTCACTATACACATTCTAACACTTGTGATACACACCAGGTGTATTGTCTGAACAGTCACCACACATATGCGTTTTCCCAACACTTGCCGTTCACTCCCATTCTCCTAACACTCTCCATACACTCACTTTTTTGTAACACTCCCCACACATTTCCATCATCCTAACATTCACCATACTCACCCAGTATCCTAACTTATGCCATGCACCAATTATCATAACTCTCTCTGTACACATCAGTTATTGTATAGCCTCCATATGCTTCCTTTTGCTTAATTAGCTGGTGTTTCTCATTTGTTAAAACACATGGCTAAAGCTGAATTTGTAGGTGTGATTCCTGTTAATGTCCCCTACAGCAGGTATCATACCATTTCTCTCACTAGTAAATGGATACTTGTGTGTAACATCAGTCTAAAGATGGCTGTAATACTAACAGTATTATTCCCTTGTGCAAAAGCTAAGAAGCTTTTGTACTTAAATCATACAAGTCAGATGTCAGATTTATGTTTAGGGTTCATTTTTAGTTCACATCCATGTGTGTGGGTATCCAAACCTTGGTTAAGTTTTAGATCCAAGGTCCTTTTTTGGCCACTGTTTGATGTACAGTCATGGAACTTCTTATGCATTTTGATGTGATCTTCTGCAGCATTACCAAAAGTAGATAACCCTGACCTACATTTGGTGCCTCAGACGTGAATCGTATAATTTAGAGATTACCTACGTTTCTGATGTCTTGTTTCTCAACTGTCTTGATATTAAACATTCACTGTCTTGTCTCTCTTCTTATTCCCAAAACCTTTTTATTTAGTTATCCATATCTTCTTAAGAAACTATGTTGATTATATTATTTTTGTTTTAAAAAGCCCTCACCAATATGTTGAGCCATGGGTATATAACATATAACATCGGTGTTACCTTATTCTGCCTTCTTGTAGTTATGCCTTGAGTGAAAAGTCAACCTCAACCTGGTTGTATCCACAGAATACAATCAAGCCAAAGAACTAACTACCCCAAAGGAGCCCATACGTTCCCTGCAGTTGATTGTAGAACATCCTTGAAGCTGTGGGAGCCACTGGAGAAGGGGTCCTGGGGTTATCTATCTTTCTAATTATGATGATAGATAATACATATACGTCTTCCTACGTTTGGGGATAGCCGCCTTGTTGATAACATATTCATGACTTTGCCAGTGCTTGTGTATAGCCAGAAGCAGAGAACAAAATAATGAGTGAAAAGTTTAACTTGATTTTTGTTCTTATCAGTAAGCAAGCAGGTGCAAAGCTGTAGTTATTTGTATAACTGGAAGAATATATAATCCTGTCTTAACAATCTTGGAAACCCAATTTCACTACAGTGTAATCTTTCTAAGGGATTTCACCCTGCCTCATTGAAGATGGAAATAGAAAATGGCATTTTTGTTGTAAACTTCCTCAAAATTAGTACAGATATACTGCTGAACAAAAAAGGAGAGAGTAGAACCAACTTTTACAAAGAAATGAGATGATAGATATGATTTTCACAGATGATATTGACTATATCACATCAAATGGTCTGTACTTACAGCCTGACTGAAGTACAGACAGGTGTAAATGCTAAACCAGTACACACCACCATTTAATTGAATTCAAAAATTTTCTTTTTGTCAGTGATCATTTAAGGTAAGGAAACTTGGACTGTGTACTACTCCAGGCTTACACAAGAAAGTCTTGTGAGTGACAAAACACATCATAATGATACCACAAAACATGTACCATGCGTATACCTATGGGAAAAAAAATGCAGAAGATCCTGACTTGAATGAGAGCGTCACTTTCTCAAGTGTAGCAAGAAATGTTTTCCATCCTGTCAAAAAAGATGTCACTGCTCGCTCTTGAAATGAACACCTTGTCAAAAGAATTGAAAGACATTGTAATTTCTGATACTCAAGGGAAAAAAATACAAGTCATTCATGAGATAAAAAAGATTCAGAATGTTTCTGTTAAGCAAAATTGAAATTAAGGACCTCAAGACCAACTGAGTGGAAGGTACATACACAGATGATGATAAACTGTGCAAAATGCTAAAGAAGTGATCATGAAACAGCATTCAGTAAGCCAAAAATCGCCTCCAAGATGAACAAACCCCCCAGCTTTGTAAATGCCTGTAGCTGACCACTATCTTCCACATTGCTGATTTCATCACCATGCTTCGGGATTACAAGAGGATGAAGTGACTGTTTGTTCCCACGAAACTACTTGGGCACCAATGCTGCTTAAATCATCCAACAAAAATGTACTCACAAATACTTCTACATACCATTCATTACTGATGGAAATTTTGAAGGTTAAAGACTGTGGAAGACTACAAACAAATATAAATCAAGTTATTTGATGGGCCATTAGAAATAATCCACAGGTATCCTTTGCTTGATAACGATTATTTACCATTTTGCTACAATGGAACTTAGAGATCAGGGAACCAGTTCATTCATCAGAAAGCTGAAACTTGCTGTAACGCAATTTTGAATCTGATTTTTAAATTCCAGTCCTCTGGATTCCAGTGCATCATTATCAGCACTCTACATTTCCATATTAATGGGGTGTCTCAGAAAGTTGATGTGTGGAATAGTGTATGCGAGGGAGGCATGTAAGGACATGGATAACTTGAGACACTTTTGCAATGGCCACCCCTTGATAGGAATCCTCAAAAGGAATGGACTCCAAGTATCAATCACACACATCTTAAACTCATGCCTTGTGTGTTAAGCACTTGAAGGCTTAACTGCAGGGTATAAAAAAGATGACTCAGAAGATGAGGCAGACGATCTTAATGCTTTTCCTCTTCCTTCAAGTAACTCCTTCATATCTCCCTGCTGTACAGCCATAAATAAGGATAGCCATTGTCTCTGTTAAGTGTTGAAAATGTAAGCTATTTTTATTTTTGTGCAGTATTTTTAGCATTAATGATATTCTGTGAAATATCTTGATCATATATATGTTTTCTGGATTCTTAAGATTGATTTATTATGTCTCAAGACCAAAATTTTCATGTAAAGATACATCTATGATTATATAATGGGAACCGTTAGGAAAATGGGATATACTTATTGGAATTTCATTTGATAGCCAACCTTTCGTGAATGATTCTATTCTTTTAAGTGGGGGAGACCTTTACTCTTATATGGATACGAGATTCATCATAGGGAGGAGAGGAATTAGAATTTGATACTGAATACCTAACATGAAACATTGCTTTACTATAGCAGAGGAGCAGCATCAAATACTTTGACTTTCCCTTCAATAAGTGCAATGAAGTATCCATTGCTTATTCCACAGAGATTGTAAGATATGCTGTACATAAGAGAGGAGGCAAAATTAGTAATGAAATTCTTTCAGACAATTATAATTTTCAGAGTGGAATTTTGTGTGCTAACATCACCATTCAGGATGGATTAGCTAAGCAAGTTAGAAAAGACACAAAGAGGAAAGATCTTTAGCAGCTTTCATTGATGTTAAACATCGAAACACTTGAGAATGACTGAGCACACTGAGGCTGTACATTACTCTTTGGAGTGCAGACAAAGAGAGATAAGATCATAATTTATACATATTTAATCTTGGAAGGTGGGGTTCTTCTTTCAAAGATAGTTCCTTTTGACAAAACATGGATTGGAAAACTGTCAAGATATTACCCATGAAAACTGAAAAGAGAAAATTGTGGAAGTATGCTGGGTCCAGAACTATTTTAAGACAGGAAGTATAAACATTATATCATCATTAGAAAGGAATAAAACAGCTTGGCTTGTGACTAAGATGTGTAGACGTTAGAGTCTCCAAACCACTGCAAGATATAGGTAATGTTTGGTTAGAGAATACATATATGTAGATTTGCATATGAGAATATGGCTGTTCAAGTTCACTTGCATTAATTGCAGGAGTTAAAACAACATGCAGAGGATTTTGGTGATGTTTTGATTTTTAGGGATATGTACTTAATCTAATGTGTATGTCACTGAGTGACTATAGTATTCAGGGAAGATTTTTATGAGAAAAATAACTAAATTAAAAGTCATGGATCATTAGCTAGTATGTATTGGCTACCCAGTGACTCTAGTTTTCAGATAAGATTTTTATGCGGAAAATAACTAAATGAAGAGTCTTAGGTCACATTCTTTTATATCATATTGCAAGGTTATTTTGAAACATCCATATTCTTATGAGACTGTATACCCATTGCAAAACATCATGCAATACAGTACATTCTTTCTTTTGAAGTGACTGTACTCCAGTTATGATGTAGTGTTGAGAAAACAGTAACCCCAGTCCTAATGGTATTTATATTCTTATTTATGTATGGCTTTAACTAAAAAAAAAAATATTAATAAAGGGTATTTCTTTTGTTGGCTAACAAGAGTTCATTAAAGAAGGGTCAAAGGTACTTTCTTTTATACTCCTTCTTTACAGTCTTTGATTTTATTATCCCAGAATTTAGAGCTCTTTCACAAAACTTCTCATTTTCTATCTTATAGCGGACAGGATCAGCATCTTTAGTAGGACGTATGCTTGGGCTTCGCCGTGATATGCAGAAAAAAATATCCCGACTTAAAAGTCCTCGAGGTAGTACTTCCAGTTCCCCAGGGCCAGCAAGTGGTACAGACAAAGCTGGAGCATCACTGACAGCACCTGCACACCAGCAACATACAGCTTCCTCTTATGAGAGTATCCCCTCGTCAGCTCCACTTGGTAAGCTGAAATGCAACTGTTTGTGCAACTTAGTAAGAGGCTTAGAAGTTTCGAGTTGTCAATACAAAAGCCAAAGATAACCAGCAAAGGAGAGAAAAGAAAATGTTTGGCAAGGATGGAGTTGAGAGTGAGAGGAGGGATTATTTGATAAGGTGAATACTTTTAACATGACCATACCAAGAAAGATTGAGGAAATGCCACCTCATTGTGTGAACAGTACTCCATTCTGGGAGGGATCAACCCACCATATAGCACTAATTGCAAAGCTAGTTAACATGGTATGGTTTCCTTTACTACAGTATATTCTAGGATTTGTTCATGTATTCAGTAGTACTTCATATGCTTTTGTAGGAAAATTATTACTTAACTTTATATGGAAGATGCTTTATATGCAACCTGTACTGTCTTCCAGCAACTACAGCATCAGGAAGCAACCGATCATCATTATCTGGAGAGGAAGCAGAACCTTATACTGGCCCTTTCATTGGTAGAGCACGTGCCCTGGTTGATTGTCAGCCTTCGCCATATGATAGAGATGCTCTTAAATTTAAGGTAGGGTTTATTTCAAAGAAAGATGTTATTCGTTATTATTCATTATTTTTGAAATTCCTGTACATGTGAGGTCATTTGGCCAGGGTCATTTGACTCAAGATAGTTTGTCTCTTTATGTGTAGCACACATTTGCATTAGTACATGGCAGATTTTCACATTGGTTTGGTTAACAAATGAATTCAATTTCCTTTGTGGGTCAAAAGTTTACATAATACAGTTGTTCTATTAATTTCATAATGTTATATCATTGTGAAAAGATATATAAATTGTTTTTAGAGTAGTGTTCCTGCATGGGACTCCACTTTGAGTGAAAAGTCACCTTTAGCAGGGCTGTATAATTGTGAATGGACAAAATGGGGTACAGTTTTGTTAAAGATTCTCTCACTTGAAAAGTACATCCTCACTGAAATGCAACCTTGGATATATACTGTAATGAGAATAGATGTCACACCACAAAATGAATCTGAATTGTAGGATTTGGTTGAAATCTCAAAGCTAATTTTGAAAGAGGTGACTATTTTCTCTTGCTTTATTATTCCTGATTTTGTCTTGCATTAACTTTCTTTAGGAGTCAGTTTAATTTTGGTAGTTTTTTTTCCATCAATAATTTTTGAATATTCACTCTTGTTTCACAGAAAGGAGATATAATTGACATCATTGCCAAAAATCCATCTGGATTATGGAAGGGTTGTACAGATGGACGAGTTGGCCATTTTAAATTCATCCTAGTTGAAGAAGAGGTAGAACGCCCAGCACGTCGTAGTCGTGCTTGGCGAGGAACAACTCCACGCCGTGGTCGAGCACGTACTTTAGAAGAGCTCCTCACAAGGCTGCATCTAAGTCATCTTATACAGGTATATAAGAGTTATTTGATCCTTTAAAATCTTTCCACTACAGAACCTCTACATGGAAATTGAAATATATGGTACTTTCTCATGCTGATGTATACAATGAATGTGATATTCTTTGTTGAAACATTATTTTATGCTGTGTTGGCTAGTAAATCTCTCATGGTTTTCATACTCATTTCAGTTTGATAATATTTTACCTTCTTCCGTTTTTTCATAAGCACAACGTACAATTTACTTTATGTAAATTTTATTGTTGAATGTTGTATATGCATGGTTTGTATACATGTCATTTTCATCACTGTAATGATTATAGATTTTTATGTGCACATTAAAGATTTATGTTGTTTTTCACAACTTGATTTCATATAGAGATATTTCTCATCACTATTGACTCAAGTCAGATTATAGATAAACATTCCTAAATCTTTTTGATTGTAAAGAATAATTGTATTTCTATCTCAATAAGAATAAATTCAATTGATGAAATAACACATTTAGCACTAGCATGAAATGCTTAAATAAGACCCTCAAAACCCTGAGTAGATGGGAAGGTTGCATGGCCCTGTACCCTAAGGGTGTTAACATTGTTAATCATAACTTAGTATTTTGCACTGTGTTTGTTTCATAGTAATTTGCATTGTCTTCGCACAGTTAGTTAGATCCATCCTATCTAAGCTTTATGACATGAAAATTCACCATCAAAAAGTTATCATGTTGATGTAAGATGTTAGTATTATACATAAATCTGTTTTTAATTGAATTGTGGAGTGGTAGAGTGTGTGAAACTTAATACTTAAGAAGGCTTAGGCATGTGGAAAGAATGCAAGACATGCCCAACTGAGGCCATCTTAGGTGCAATAAAAGAAAAAGAAAACAAATTATTCAGAGTTCTTCAAGTGTTTAAGGACCTGGCTCTGAAAAGAAGAAAGATTATATGAAGAGGGGACAATAAAAGGAGGAAGAGAATTAGCATAGCTCATCAATCTGATGATTTCTTTATACTGTTTACATTTACCCTTCACAAGCATGGCTGCACTTTCCCTCAGTCCTGTTTCATTTCATGTGCACTCTGCAACACTTAACATTTGCATTTTCTTTCCCCAACCTTAGTCTTTCCATTTAGTTTCATTTTTGTATATATATCTATTAACTGCCTTTAAAAAAATGTATGTTTATATATCATGGAGGTCTGCACTGTTTAGAGGGTTATGTGTGCAGTTTGTGCATGTGCCATTGGTAAATTGTGATTGTTTTTCACTCATTTATTTTGGTAACACATTAACTGATTTACTTCTCATCTACTTCACATTTTGAACATAATGTCATGAATATATTGTAATGTATCATTTTATGCACCAACCATCTTGCATCATACATGACCCAGAAGATTTTGAATTATGTTTTGTATGATGTACTTCATTTGTCTAACATGTGATAATGATTCAGGTTTTCACTCAATTCTTCAGTTTTTGCTTGTACCCATTTGTTTCTTCCTCTTTAGTAAGGTAATATTAAGAACAAAGAAAGACACTCCTTAAAGCACCCAGGCCCTTATTTCCTTCTCCCTCATGGTGCACTTTTAGTTACCTAAAGCATTCCACTTCCACCAGGTTCTCCCCATTCAAACCATCCAGTCTCATCTCTCTGCTGCACATTGTTACTTCCTTATGTTCACCATTACTTTCAACTTTCTCCTTTCTATCACTCCCAAATTCTGTTACAAACTGCTGAAATTTCTCTTTGGTTTCTTCCACCTCAGCCATGCCATCTGCACACAGTAACCAATTTACATCCCATGAATCCTCATCCCAGCATGCCAGAAACCCGCTCCACATTCTTAAGACCCTTGCATTCACTTCCTTCATCATCCCACCTATGAACTGATCCAACATCCGTGTTACATCGCACATCCTTGTTGCAGATAAACACATGCCTTCTGCATTTAGTAATTCTACAATTACCCCTTGTATTCATAGCACCATCCACAAGGCCTTTTTGTCTGTTCTGTCATACACTTTCTCCAGATCTATGAATTCCATGTGCAGTGACCTTTATCCGGGTATATCCTACACAAAAATCTTAAAGAAAACACCTGATCCACATATCCTCTACATGTCCCCACTCAGATTTTCTGTGCATGTCCTCAACCTCTCAGTCACCACTTTCCTATTCACCTTGCCAGGTACAGCATACTCAACAGCCTCATACCTTTGTATTTCAAACATTTACCTCATTCCTTCTTGTCTTTATAAGGGCATTATACATGCATATTCTCCAGTCTTCGTGCACCCCACCTTGGGCAGCTACGAAGGTTGAATAGCCAAACTAATCAATCTCAAATACTGTACCCCCTTTCTTGAGAAACTTTGTTGCTGTCTCATCCTCTCCTGCTGTTTTCCATATGTATTAGACAATGTCTCTTTCTCTAATACTTCTTTCACAAAGAAAAGTGTGTAACAAGCACTTGTTGTTACAGGTATTTGTTCTCAATGGATATGAAGATTTGGAGCAGTTTCGAGATGTAGAGAAGACTGATCTTGACTGCCTCGGTATCACAGATCCAGAGACTTGTGCCAAATTGTTAACTGCTGTGGCATTACTCCATGATGCTGATTCTGAGCCTGAACCTGACCTGCCAGAAACTCTTGACACAACTGAGGCTGCGCTCCAGCGTGGTGACCATGGACGGGACTCAGGTTGCTACACTGATCACCGTAGTACTCACGCTGCAGTATTAGATGAAAATAATCTAGACACACGACAATCTACTCCATCAACAGACAACTCATCAGGTTATCATTCTCGTGGTGCCTATAACATCCCTTTAGGAGAAGCAACACAAACATCTCGTGATGACCCACACAGTTCAGCACTTGAATCACCTCCCTCTGAATCAACCACCACAGGTGCTGCAGCCACTATTCCTCCTACCCATTCCGAGTCACATTCTTACCGTGCCCACCTAGCTACCGTCCTGCCTGCCAGCCCCCGTTCTCAATCCCGTCATGGTCATCAAGGGGAACAGAAACAGAGGCATGATCCCCAGGTGGACTATGAGGCAAAGTTCGTTACAGCACGCAGTGTATTTGAAAAAGACATAGTAAGGCGTGAGGTACCCATCACTGTACGTGCACAAAAACGTAGTATGGGTTCTTCACATTCCTTAACAGGTGAAACAGAAGATGGCACGAAATATGAAGGTAGTGTTGCTCCTGCAGAGTTGCCCACACCATAAGAATATTGAGACAGAAACAGTGGGCTCCATATTCCTTTGAACCCTCCTTTCACAATTTGGCAATTCAAAATCATTTGATCACATAATCCACATTTTGATCATGCTCTTGGAGTTATTCACTCCACAGATGAGTTTAGCGGAAGTTATAGAACCGTCCCTGCATTCTTGAATTGCCTCATAGCAGTGCATATTAGAAAATGACAGTCCAGTTTTAATCACCTACATAAATGCTGCCATTTTAAGGAACTCACACTGTTTACCTAAATCCCATGAATGCAGGGAGCTTGGAATCATGGAAAATCTGAGACAGAGTTAAACACAAAGTAAATTTTGTGTTATAGGTCATCCTTTTGTTAGTGCATCATACAGTGTGAAACCTTTCTGAAATCATACAAGATTCCTCTGTGTAGCTAGTACTTTCAGATAGCTAGAAGCGTGAGAGGATCAGTACTTATATTCCTGTTCAGAAGTTTCCCAAGTAATGAGTGGTGCAGTGCAGTTCCTGTTCTTAGTGTCAAGGATTTTCTAGATGTTCCTGCGATAGGAGAAGCGGCTGGGAGTGTTATACAGCCAACTTGTATAGCCTGTCTTTCATTTATCTCTAACACAGAAGTATATCAACTACTACCATATCATTTTATATATAGGCTATAGAAGTATTAAATACTGTAATTAATATTGTATTCAATTCTGGACGTATTATACTTACTCAAAGATTTAATGTGTGAAAGTGCAAATGAACAGCCAATCAAATTCTTCCCTATAGTGATCTAAGAAATATCATTTATGCAGACTTTAAAAATTAAATGTAGGGTTCAGTTTAAGGTAAAGCTTGTATAATTTTAAACAAAGATATGAGGCAGTATATTAATGTATATTTTGTTTGATATTTGAAAAATGAAAAAAAATTTATATTCATACAACTCTGCAATCGAATTCAAATATTTGTTTATTATCAGTTAAAAGTTTAAACTATTTTCAATCATGATACAACACTTAAGATGCATATTTCTAGTAATACCTCAATAAAGAAAAAATACTGTAGATGGTTGGTTAGGTTACCGGCCAAGATCTTGCAGCTGAGGACCAGAACAGACTAGAACTGCTGAATGTGTTTGTTTGACTTACAGGAACTGAAACAGTATGCAGTGAACTTTGCAGTAGCTAAGGATGAGTTTTCAGCTGGTTTGATGGGTGAAGGAGGCATAAGTGTCAACTCTTTATCAGTATACTGTGTCAAGCTTGGCTGTGTATTGAGCAAACTGAAGTATCGGCAAACCTTTCAGCATGTAATCTTGTGATGTCATATTGTTGTAAAAATGATTATAGTCATTACTGTAATTTAGTCTTTTATTATAATTTATGAGTTTTCCAACTTTGTTGTAGAACATATACTCATAATGAAGCTTATTGCTCATTTTATTGAGTTGAATCTCATCCTATTTATTATTTTGTTTCATGACAAATATTTTTCAAAGTGGAAAGTTTCATTTTGGGATTCAACTCATGTTTTGTATTTCAAATGATGTGCTTCCCACAAGGTCACACAACAGAATGTCTTTGCAGTCCTGTATTTCCTAAAGTAGTGAAACTCTACTCTTCCAATTTTTTTATTGTACAGACATGTGTCATCACTATTTGTAAATAGTCTTATATTAAAATTATAGGTAAAATCCTTTGTATTAATCATTATTATTCTTCTCTAGTACAACAGTAACTTGATGAATGTTGAAAGAAGAGCAAAAGAGATTCATCATTTTTGCACTTATAAAGCAAAGTGGTGATAGAAGATTTACTGGCCCATAACAAGCTTTTCTGATGAAGAGACTGAGGATTCTTATTCATTTGTATGTGGTTGATGATGATTTAACGACCAAAAATATTCTTCTGACCTCTTGAATGAGTGTACAGTTATGACATTTATGACTATAGCAGACAGCTAATTCCAAAATCAAGTGACTGTAAAGGATTATTTCCTTATATCACTGTAACTTGTCTTCCTTTATGTTTTAATCTGTTTATGGGTTAGGGGATCCCTGTTTACTGCAAACTGTTCATCTGTACAACAATCAGAGAGCTATATTACCAGTACTACCCACCTGGGTATCAGGAGTATTAGTGACAGCTGCATAGTGAACCAGCACTTCAGTGATTGTCAAGTTGCACTCACCCGCGCATGGACTACTGGCATTCTGTCCATAAACATACAGTCTTTCTTTGTGATACATAACACTTGACAACACTGAGCACCATGTGTAAGCCCTCCCTTTTGGCAAAATGGTAGGAGCAATAGATAGAAGTTGTAGGTAGGAACATTTAGGCAGGAGCATTATAGGTAGAAACATTAGGCAGAAGTAGTAAGTAGGAGCATTAGGTAGTAGTCGTCAAGAACATTAGGGAAGAGCCTCTGAAAACTGGGCTAGAGTTGTTCTTTGCCAGTGGTCTGTTAAAGTTGAGGCACTAAAGGCTGCAAAGTAGCTCTCAAGTTTCACTAGTTATGGAGACCCAGTTGCCGTGGCCACCTTCTTGAGGGAGTTCCAGTTGTTACAGGCATCAGAGATACAGATGGCACTTAATTTTTTTCTTAGTCCCTAAAATCTTTTGTCACCATAAAGCCTTTGCATTCAGTTCCAGTAATCTCTCTAAACATATTTATTTTGTTCCCCTTTTCTGTACTCTTTCAAGCCTTTCTTGGTCCTTTTACTAATGTGCAATTCAAAATTCACAACATACTGAAGATGAAGTTTTACCAATGAATTAGAATCATTATAGCTTTGAAATTAGAATTCCTTATGGTGAATATGAAGAGGATGTGCTGATATGGTTTGGACTTATGAAGAGAATGACTAAGATGGTATATACACATGGCAGGTGTGAAAGAACCAAAGAAAAAGGGGAAACTAAGGAGGAGGTATAAGAGGTTTTGAGTGTCTAGAGGCTGAACATGAAGGAGGGCTTGAAACATCCAGGGGATAGAGCGAGTTGAAGCATTGTGGTATTCAGAGGATGCATGCTGTTAGAGGGCTGAACCAGATCAGATGAAGGGGTCAGGAGAAATCTCGGAAAAGCCTTTGGGGCCTGGTTGTGGATAGTGGGCTCTGGTTTTAGTGCAGTATAGATGACAGTTAGAGAATGGATGTGAACAAATGAGGCCTTTCCTTCACCTGCTCTTATTGCTACCTCCTTCATTTATGCCGGGAATTGCATTGCTAGAAAAAGCCAACAAAGTTCCACTTTTACAAAAAATCTATACACTTTTCCCCTGCATAACAGTCCATTTAGCAGAAGCTTACTATAATGTAACTTAAATCAAGAAGTTGCGTTAGGTATTTATTGATCTTTAGAGAGTGTATGATAATACTGACAGGCTTTGTGGAAGGTGCTATGAATATATAGTGTAATCGGAAGTTTACTAAATAGATTGAGGAGTTTTACCTGAACAGTAAGCATGTGTATAAGTAAGAAGGGAGTAGGATGAGTGGTTCTTGGTGAAGGTAGGTCTGCATCAAAGATGTGTAATGACGTGGTGGTTTGGTTTGTTTATGAATGGGGTTATAGGGGAGGTGAATGCCAGGTTCATAGAACAAGAGGAAGATCTGTATCATACTAGGTGTGGGGAGGCATTGGAGGTAAATCAGTTGTTGTTTGCAGATGACACAGCTCTTTTGCAGAGTTTCAGCATGTGCATGAAGGAGAATGTTGAGACTAAATGTGAACAAAAATAAGGCAATGAAATGCAGAAAGATGATACAAGATGGACTGAGAGTAAGTCTGGAGGAAGTGGTGTGCTTTAGATACATTGGAATTGAACTTGGCAACAGATGGAACTATTGGGAACAAAGCGAGTCACAGGGGGGCTAAGTCCTGGGAGGATTTGGTAGGAGTGGTCGGTGTCTGTTAGAGCACAGATGGGTACATTTGAAGATGCAGTAGTCCAGACTGTTGTTTGGATGTGAAAAATTCAAGAGAATAGAAGGGGGTGAATGTGTTGGGATGAAATGCCTGAGAACAGTATGTATTGTGAGGTGGGTTGACTGTACAAGGAATGATGGTGTAAGAGAGAGGTGTGGTAGTAAATGCGACATGACAGAAAGCTGACTAGGTTGGGCCAACATGGTTTGGACATATGTAGAGGATAAGCAATGAAAGACTATCTGTTTGTTAGACTGGAGGGAGAGGAAGAGACCCTGAAGGTGGAAGAATAGAATGAAAGAGGCTTCACCACTGAGGAGGAAGAGAGGTGTGCATGGATATAATGAACTGAATTAATTCAGGTTAAACAGAAACAAAGAAGCAATATTTCCTCATCCTGGAGGAGACCACGGAGGTAGAAGGATAGAGTGAAAGAGGCTTTGAGATTTCAGGGTCTCAGCTTTCTGGAGGGGTGAGAGGTGTGCATGGGACAGAATGAACTGGATCAAATCGAGTTGTATAGAAAGGAAGAAACATCACTTTCTTTTGTCAATGGGAGCTATCTTAAGTGTCACCCACCTTGCCCCTTACTTGGCAGTGGACCTGGCCAGCATATTGGTGTCAATGCAACATTCTGAGGATTTGCTCTCAGTTATAGAAATGAGATGTGTTTGGAGAGCTGACTCCAGAGACATGCTCAAAATCTACATTGCAAGACGCCTGAGACTTCCTTTGAACCCAAATATGTATGGGAAGTAACGACATAAAAGACACTTGATTTCATATCAAAGAATTTCTTTACAAGAAGTTTTGAAATTCGTCCATAGAAATATATGTAAATGTTTCACCATTTTGTAATAAAGCAACAGTGCTTCAGAACTATGGCAGTCAATGAAAATTTATTCTTCTGGGAGATAACTTCATGATTCCCTGAACTTTTTTCTTTGTGACTTGTAGAACAACAGCTTACAAAGGGTAATATCAATATTTGATGCCAGAAAAAACAAGGGAGAAAAATGGTATTTATTTAGATTGACTGACTTCGAACATCTTGCAACCTTTGTTTCCTGTTTTTGCCACTCTTCCTAGTCTTCCCCTTGTCAGTCTCCTTCTTTGGTGAATCTGTAAGGACACTTAACCTCCTAGGATTTTTTGTCACCTTTTTCTTTCAACTGTTTTGCTCTTAAATGGTTGGGTCAAATGCCTTCTGGGGTCGGTAGAGCTCTAGAGGCATAGGCAAGTGGTTTATGCTGCAGCTTTGAGGATTGTAGGAGCATTTTCTTTCTCCAGGTCTTGAGATCTTTGACGGGCAAGGTAATCTTAGAATGAGCTTGTATGATAGCATATTGGGCGACACACAGATGGGGATTGATAGAACAGTGTTTCAACTAATGCCATCCATAGTGTTTCAGCTTAACCAGCCTCCAGGAACCATGTGAGTCTTATGTACCATACACAACACAGTGCTATAATTGTAAAATCGGCTTTATGCTGTGGCTCGTTACTTGCATGTACAACCTACAAATTCACAACTCAGTATGCAAGAACTCAACAACCGATCACAAGCCCTTGTGTAGAAGTGGGAGGAGCTCACTTGACATGTCTTCCATGAACGGAGTTTAGGATAAAATATTTCTCCAGAGAGAAATATTTTACTCAACTTTACAAGAAACATACGGTAATTTTACAGCCATCTCCCAACAGATTTTTTTTTTTTTTTTGTTGAGCGATGGTATACGTCCTAATCTAATGATCTTTATCTAACCTAACCTAGAACATGATGAGTTTTCATAGCCTAGAGCTTTAAAAACGACCTATCGATCTTAGAAATCATAAATTTTGTAACTTCTGTGGGGTGTAAACATGAAAAATGCCAAACACACATCGTTTTCTTTACAATGCTGGTTCGTAACCTTTCATTTCCCTGAATATACATAACCCTCACTTTTATCACCGTATTTAATATTATTTAATACAATATTATGCTCCAAAAATACTTAACAAATGTTATGATAGAACTCGGTTCGGGGTTCTTGAATTAAAAATATTTTTTTAAGTATTTATACTGTCAGGGAGGATTGTTTACATCGGCCCAGGTGGGCGATGGGCATTGTCCTCAGCCAGACGGAACCTGTATTATCCAGGTAGGAGAATTATACCGTAAATCATGTCTTCATCCCACCTCTATGGCCAAAAGGTAAGATCTCACACTTGATAAAAGATATGACAATTGCTTATCGTGAAATAGGTAATATTACAGCGTGTTAAGCCAGTAGGCGAGGCCGAGTTAAGCCAGTGGGTGAGGCAGGGGGGTTATGCCAGTAGGCGAGGCCGAGTTAAGCCAGTGGGTGAGGCGGGGGTTATGCCAGTGGGCGAGGCTGAGTTAAGCCAGGGGTGAGGCGGGGGTTATGCCAGTGGGTGAGGCCGAGTTAAGCCAGTGGGTGAGGCGGGGGTTATGCCAGTGGGCGAGGCCACAGTGGATGTTTACGTGAAGTAAAGATCTGAAGAGAAAATACAGTAACAATATTCTGGGTAATGTATGAATTAATATTCACCTCAATACCAGCTCTTGGTAATATCTACTTAAAAGTTTTCAGGTTTATTACCTAATTTGTGGTGCTTATAGAAATGCCTGTGGAGCCTGATTAGGAAGCATTACCTTATTAAAGGTTGAATAAAGTAATGCCTTTATTGAATTTATAAAAACTACAGCAAAATGGCGGAATGATGGTTGATATATATACCAATATTACAATCGTCTCGTGGGATCAAGCTGTGTGGTCTGTTTGTTGACACTCGTCAAGTTGGCAATACATTTTCACGAGCCTGAAGGTGTATTTCGGCTGGATTATTGAAAATCGAAATAAATCTATACTGCTTGGAAGGTTAGGTGAGTTGTTTATATATATATTTTTTTGATTATCTCTCGAAATGTATTACCTACTTTAATTAACCTCATATTTATCTCTGATATACTACGGTCTCCTAAGGATATTTAATTGCTCAGCAGGATAGTCATTTTCTAAGGTTCGCTGCGGAGCTAAACTGATAAATTACCAATGTCGTAATGTAGGAGTCAAATTCAGTTTGAATATTTATTATGAGTTTAAATGATGTTTATAGTGGAAGGTCGGTGTAGAAGCTTGGCGCCCCCTCCTTGCCGAGGGCACTGGCGACCCGGCAGGGTGTCCAGCCGGCAGGAGGTGGGAGGGTAGGGAACTTTCAAGAAATTTGAGTCGATTTTTCTTCTCTATTTCACAAAAATGACATCAGATCTATTTTAGAAATGTAGGTAAAAGGTTTTTATCATTTATTTATTATACCTTCGATGGCTTAACAATGACTGTGGTTCCCCATGTATTCGTCCACCGCGTCTTCGTGGACTAGGTTAAGATAGTTAAGGATGGGTTTAGTTTGGAGTGATATACAAATCAAACCAAAGCAATAAAGTTCCAGCATTTTAAGCGTTAATTATTTTTTCTAAGAACATAGCAGTAAATAGTATACATAAAACTTATCCCGTAAAACATCAAAGTGTTCCCTATGAAATTGATAATTATAGAATGATTACCATGGAATATTAACACCGAACGTTATATTATTGACAACTGCTTCTTTGATTATAGTTTGTTTTTTTTTAAATTACCGATGACATGAAGTTCTGTACTCGTCACGTTCTTTGTTAACTGTAGGTTAGATTATCACATTTTCACCATAATTCAGATTATTAAGATCAATGTAATCATATTCTGATATAAACTTCTCGTATCATATTTTGCTATCATTCTTTTCGTATCAAATTTCGTTATATACGACTTGTTTAGGAGGACATTAGCAATTTGACTAGTGTAGAACCATTCACGTGATTGGCCCCCCTTGGAATTGTCTGATAGTTTCTTGTTACTGGTACATACTATGGAAAAAGGAGCTTATATGAAGTCCAAAGACCCTATACGGGTTTATATCTTCATGAGACGAACTTCTGAGTTTTCGTGTCAAGTTTACCCCCAAGAATTCTCCCCCTCCAGTCGAAAGTCATTTGTAACGTGAATACATCATGAAACTTTGTTTCCGCTCAGTCACATAATCTGTCATCTTTGTGAAAAGTTAAATCTCGGTTTTGTAGCTTGTTTCTTTACCAATTGTTTATTCCGTACAAGTTTGGTAGGTAGCAGTATAGGCGTCCACCGACCAGGGAGGTATATAACCCTATAACTGGGTTAGTGACGGCTGAGTAGTGAGCCAGCACTTCAGTGGTTGTCAAGTTGCACTCCTTTGACCCAAGTACCTGTCTTTTCTTCTCACTTACACTTGGACTGCTGGCATTCTGTCCACAAACATACAGTATCTCCTTATTACACATAACACTTGACAGCTCAACTAACACAAATCATTCTTTATAACGTGATTTTCCTGCAGTGAGCACTATGCGCTACCTTGCTTTGGGCGAAATGGTAAGAATGACATTAGGTAGTAGTAGTAGGTAGGAACATTAGGTAGTAGTAGTAGGTTGGAACATTAGGTAGTAGAAGTAGGTAGGAACATAAGGGAGTAGTAGTAGGTAAAACATTAGGTAGTAGTAGTATTAGTAGGTTGGAACATAAGGGAGTTGTAGTAGGTAGGAACATTAGGTAGTAGTAGTAGTAGGTAGGAACATTAGGTAGTAGTAGTAGGTTGGAGCGTTAGGTAGAAGTAGTAGGTATGAGCATTAGGTAGAAGTAGTAGGTTGGAACATTAGGCAGGAATATTAGGTAGACACATTACATAGAAGTCAGTTGGAACATTAGGGAGGAGTCTCTGCAAACACTGCGCTAGAATTGGCCTTTACCAGTGGCCAGTTAAGGGTGAGGCACTAAAGGTAAGAAGAGTAACTGAAGTTCAACAGTTATGGAGACTCGCCGTGGCCAGCCCCTTGAGGGAGATCTCAAACAAATAAACGGGAGTCAAAGATATAGATAGATAGATGGTTTAGTGGATAGGATGACTTTGATGAATACAAAGATTCATTTATGGATTTCATTACTT
>JAUTXX010520713.1:0-11446 GCA_032273605.1 Panulirus laevicauda | reverse complement strand
CAATATTAAATTGTGAACATACCTTGTACACCATGATGGCCTCTACTTCTCGGCCTTTTTCTAAAAGAAATCGAGGCGACTCAGGCATGAAATACAGACCAATAACTGCTCCAAAAGATGGCAAGGAACATATTACAAGGAACACTCGCCACGAGCTGAAGTGGTGCTCCTCATCCAGCACTACTGTGATACCTGATGGACAGAATTAAGAGATTAGGCCCATGATATGAAGTCAGTTGCATTTTGTGGCAATATTGTATCTGAATTCTGAAAAAAAAATCAGAATGACAATGAAGAAATGCAATATAAAATTATCATGTAGCAGGCAGTAAGTAGCAGAAATTTGTGTGAAAAAGACTTATGAGTCAACAGTCCCTAAATAATGGACAGAGTCCCACTGTAGGAGATTAGTTTAGGAGACCAGCTGTCTGCTTGAAAATAGTAGAATTGCATTCCCACTCAATAATAAGGAAATATTTAGCATTCTGTTCACATCATATTTAAGGTCAGAACTAGAATATCCTTCTCAGTTTTGGTCTCCACACCCAAAGCACAGAGGGCTGATAAATAGTTAAAGCCCAGAGAAGAGCTACAAAGATGGTACCAGAATTTAGAAAGCTCAGTTATAGGAAAAGGCTTGAGCCTTAGATAAATTTGCCATAGTCAGTCATACATGGAACACAGAAAAGAAGTTAAAAGGAATGAAGAAGGCTCTTGGTAAGCCAGAGCGCTTAAAAGGAGGAAGTCATTCAAGCAGTACATAATGGATATGATTACTGTAGGAAAGAAATAAATTGTGGTGGTAACATTTTACAGCCTTCCAAGAAACTGCAGTGACCCAGAACAATCGTGCAGTGATAACAGTGAAGTAACTATCAGGATAGTAAAGGGTATAGCAAGACACTAAGATCTTAGGATATGGTAAAATCCTCATTCCATAATGGAGATTCAACTGTGGTGCTTTCATTTCCCTTAGGATACCAAACAGAATAAATGCATCATGATCATTGCCCAAAACAATCTTGAGTGGATGAATTGAGAAAATTCCTTACCAGTGCTTCTAGCATTATATACCTATCCAATGCATGGGTGTCTGACACTTCAGAGAATGAAGATTGGTCTCTTGCTATTAAAAGTACCTTGGCCTAACAGTGGACTGTTCCAACTTGGCAAGCCGCTGCATCACAAGATTATTGTGTGATGTTTCTCAACAGAAGGGTAGGCCGTTTTGTTAACTTTTTCTTTCAGTACACCTCGAAGCATAAGTACTCTACTGTTTCATGTGGACTTTTGCCTGTGACTTGAGCCTCTCATCCCATATGAAGAATCATCAAATGTAAGGTGATGTAAAATGACTAAAAGGTTTCAGTCTCAAGATATTCTGCATGTTTTACTGATGTATAATGCCAAATGAATTGTGAACTATAAAGAAAAAGAGAAAGTTGAGAGTAGGATAAGTTTTTATCGCAGTAAGAGTATACAACATAATTCTGTTTCATGTTCCGTCTTAGAATAGTGTATGTACATAGAGTATTAAGGAAACTCACCTGTTCTTGGTATAATGATCCAGGCCATAAGAGCTGTGAACACTCCACCCACTGCCCAGAACACTAACAACCAAGATAGATGGCGTCCCCGCTCAGCCTGAGTTACAAACTCACAGTAATAGGCAAACACGATTGGGATCCCACCACCAATTCTAGGATTTAAGAAGGAGGCTTAATTAGATAAGATACTTATAACTAAGAACAGGGATATTTATGCTGTTTGAATATATGGTAGAAAATGAATAGTGAATATCTAGTTGTGTGAGTTTTAGATCATAGTACAGAACAAAAAGTTACGTGGATAATTTTAAAGAAACAATCCTCACACTGGCAAGTAAAAAACCTAAGGTATATTACAAGAAAACAAGCCATGAGGAATATTGTCAGATTGAGTTTTTTCTTGAGTATATTGTGTGAAGAACTTCAAGTATGTACAGTATGCAATATAATTGACAAAGAGTTGACATGTGAAGAAAAGTATCACAGAAGAGTGTGAAAAATGCATAATTATCATCTGATACCTGTTGTTTTCTTTGCAGATTTACAAATTTGATTAGTAATATCAGAAACAGTTAAGTTTCTCAGGAAGTGAACACTAAATAGTAACAATAAAAAGCTTTCATTTTTCTCTAGTATAGAGAATGGCATATTAGTTGATGAAATGTCAAACAAATGCCATTGTTTTAGCTAGTTAAGCATTATGATCTCTTGACTTTCATGTCTTTTTTTTACAGACTTCAGTTAAAACAGTTCTATCGACTGCTTATGCTTGCTTATTCACTCTTTCTGTGTTCCCCTACATGAGGTGGATCAAGTGCATACAGCTTTTCAGTACATTCCCATACACATATAATCAAGTTATGTCTAATGTTTGAGGTGGTACAGCATTAGTGACATCAGTGGAGCCTTGTATTTTTTGCCACAGCATTTAGGGGTTTGATCAATGGAACATATAATGAAGGTGAAAGGAATGAAAATATTTTCAGGCAAATAGATCCTATGCAGTTATTTATCATGAAGACTGAGGTATATACATATGCCCAAATGGCCACTTGAGAAAACAAGTCCTTTCACAGAATAATCATAGAAGTGTCAAATATCAAGATGTGAATACGATGCTGTTGAGAGATTTAGGAAGTAGAAAAGATATTTTTCTCTTTTGTGTGATTTAGTAACTGCAGTGCTTTGTGCAGTGGTTTCTTTGATTCCATTCAGGAATGATTCTTCCCCTTTTATGAGATTACAGCAATGCCTAAATATGATTATGATTACAAAGAAAGCATTGTTAAGGTGTAAGTTACTTGTGTTGGGATGTATTAAAGTGGGAGATCAGTAATATGTTATGGAAAATCTATAGTCTTCACATAAATTGAAGATAAAAAAGAAAAAAAACAGCTTACAACAGAAATTGTGAGGAAGACTGTGTTAGTGAAGATAAAAAAGAAAAAATGGCTTACAACAGAAATCGTCAGGAAGACTGTTAGTGGAAATATTGTCATAGATACTGGAAATTATTTTGATTTTGGGAATCATAAATTTCAAGCCACAGATACCTAAGAACATTTGAAACAAGATGTCGAAGGATTTTTTTTTAAGGAGTCCAAAGTACAGATGAACAGAAGAATACATTAGATAAGAACACAGGAATTTTTAGACGTGGAAAGACTTGATGAATCCGAAAGAGGAGTAGATATATGAGTTATATGAGGAAGTGAAGGAAAACTTTTGAGGACAATGATGTTAAAATTGTAATGCTTGAAAGGAAACTGCTTGGGGAGATGAAATGAATGCTACCTCGCTAACATGGAAAATGCAAGTACATATAAATTTTTTTTCATGTATTCACCATTCCTGTGTTAGTGAGGTAGCATTCCAGAACAGATGGCTGAGCCTTAGAGGGAAAACTCCTCATTTGGCCCCCTTTTATTACTTACTCGATCAACCCACCTCACCACATATTGATTTTTGACACTTTATTTCCAGCATATACATTCTCTTTCACACATCTTCATTTATAGACCATGCCTTGCATCCATATATTGTTAGGATTACTATACCTTCAGACATACCCATTTTTGCCTGCACAGATAATGACCTCTTTCTGCTTCCATGGTTTCACTAACTTCCATGTCCACTCCCAGGCATCTAGAACATTTCACTTCTTACAAATTTTTTTCCGTTCACTTCCACACCCCTACATTCCCCCTCAACCTCCTCCTTTCTCACACTCTCTTAAACTCAGAAGAACAGAAGAATGAAAGGTTTTGAGGAAGAGGAAAACTTGCCTTTTGAAAGAGACAGGTTTTAACTGTTAGGAAAGATATGAGACTGTAACCATTTATTTAGTGGTGTAGGTAGGGAAAAAAAATCACAGTGGTCCCACTCTTTGTATATTCAGCCAGATTCTTTTGGAGCTTGCTGATATTTACAAGACCTCAGTCACTGCATCCTATGCCTTGCTCATGTTTGTCTGCATCCTCTTTAGACGTGGATAATGCAGTTGGGCCATTCCAGTGGTTCACTGACCAAGGTTTCAGAGGGCTTCTCTCCTTTAATGCTTACATGGAATATATCCTGGCAGCTAGTCACTCACAAGATGAACAGCTGCAGCAAACTCTTCACAGGTGTCTGGGACTACAGCATCTTCAGAAACCTCAGCAAGGTTTTTGATGTCCCGGCTCTTACTCCCCTCCATCACTGGATTTTGTAAGGTGGCATACAACTGTTGTAGGAGGTTAAAGCCATTATAGAATGTCCTCGTCCCTCATGACCGCTGAAGCTGAGAGAATACTTTTGGGTCATCAGCTTTTATCACCACTTCATGTCTCACAGAGTGGTTATCCTCCACCCTTTCCATGACCTCCTTGAGTGAGGAATGCCTGTATCTCTCCCAAATGGACCCTGGCTGCAGGTTATGCCCCACTGCTGTCAGGCAGGCTATTGCAAAACTCAAATTACTTACTTGACCTACTTCTGATGCTCTTCTAGCTCTCAATGGATACCCCTTTCACTGCCACTGATGCTGTTCTTCACCAGCTCATCAACAAGAAGTGGCTGCCCATCATTTTCATGCTCAAACTTCTTTCAGGGTTTATAATCCCATTCTCATCTATAATTTATTACAAAATTTAATACATAAAGTAAATCTTTCTTACCCAATTCCGGAACAAAGCCTAGTTGTCATGAATATGCCATAAGTGGGCATAAAGGCTGTCATAATGCCAAAGATAGCATTGACAAACAGTGCTGAGAGGAGCGCCCGACGCCGGCCCACGTTATCACTAAGGCTGCCCCAGATCATTGCCCCAATCATCATACCGATGAAAGTGATCGCAGCTGAAGAGAAAAACATTTGTTTTATAACCCTTTGACATTTATGGTTTGACCCTTCAGCATGACAAGTATGGTCCATGGGAATGATGTCCTGGCCTATGACCTGGCTCTCATTGATCAGCTCAAAGGTCAGTTCATCATACAGTACCAAAGAGTTGTAATGACATGCTTAAAAGAGTAGTGCAATCAATCTTAGGAGGATACTTTCATAACAAGAGTTACACAGCTAAGTATATATGTTCTTTGCAAAAACTGCGTGACCATCATTATTCTAAACTATTTATTAAGTGTTGGTTATGCAGCACTTGTTTCATAACAGAATAATTCAAAATATCATTTATTAAACATTCAGTGTAAAGTAAGGTACAAAACTTACCAAGCCAGCCTTTTTCAGGGCCAGACATGCAGAGTTCCACCTCTGCTGATGGGATAACGTAGGCCACAACGAATAGCTCAATGGTGTCAGCTGCCAGGCCCAGACCCACAACCAGCAATAGCAGGCGCTGGAATGGTCCTGTGCCAGCCTGGAGAAGGGGCTTGCATTACAAAACTGCCCTGTTTAGTATTAAACAGTCACAGGGTGGAAAAGAAGCAACCCAGGTACTGTATACAACTGGTTTGACTCTTTACTGTAGGATTAGTCTAACTTCTTGAGCATTGCTGCATGACCCTTTGACCTCAGTGTATTAGGAGGTCAACTGTGTCATGTCACTCACCCATTACTGTATCATCCATCAGCCACTGCCTCCATTACTCTGTCACTCTGTTAAAATGATATTCATCCATATATTTATCTTTGTTGTGGGTTCAGGTTGAAGGTTGTGCCATCATACTCAAAGGTCATGACTAAAGGGTTAACCTATGATAAGGAGATGTCACCAAATACAACAATGTATCTTTTGACCAGTTTCCTTTATAGATTAATCTGACTATTGGATCATTATCTTTACACTATTGTTAAATGAGATAAGGCCGGTGTCTAACAGAACCAAATGGTAATTTCGTGATAAAGAGAGGAGAAAAATTTGAGTTATATGCTCTTGCAAAAGTTACTGGACCCACCTGATTTCATTACCTGTGTCTGCAACACAGGTAGGGAGTTTTGCATTCATGAGGCCCAATCTTTATGCTGTCTACTGAATCATATGATCTTTTCAGCTAACTCATAGTGTTTGAACTTAGAGTTTCCTCTAAGTTTTCTTAATGTATCCACAAGTGATCCCACAATTCTTCAAATAATACATACCGGTAGCTTGCTTCTTATTTAATTTCCTGTTTTGTCCTCTCATTGACCTGGTATTTTGAGATTTGAGGAGCTGTTCAGTATTTACCTCAACAAATCTGTTAAAAGATTTGCACACTATTGTGTCTCCCATATTTTGTGCACTCTTCCAGAATAGATAATTATTTGGCTGCTTTCCTATGCAGGTAGCTTGCTTCTCTTACTTCTGATTTTCCTTAGCAGATCACTGTATCGTCCTTGACCGGGGTAACCAAGCTGGTGCTGAATACTCTAGTTGGGTCAATTATGTGTTGTAAATACTTTACTGAACATCTCCATTGCCATTAATTTGCAGGCATTTTTGATGTGTACTGGTAAATGATTTATGTCCTTAACACTCCTGATTTTATGTTCTGGGGATCAGCAGGGGAACTTGTCCCGTTCATGTATTAAACTCTTGCAATTTCATGTCACATGGCTGACCGCAGCTGGAGCCTGGTTAAGTATCTTTTGCAGTTCTTATGACTCTGAATTCTCCCATGATTTTAGCCTCATTCTCAAAATGTGCGGATGTGACTCTAGTCATGGCAAGTCATTTACATAGACCAGGAATAGCATTGGTCTTAGAATGAGACCTTCTTGACCCCATTAGTTACTCCTTCCAAATATGAATAAGGACCTCTGAAATTTTTCATTTATTCTCTTCAGCTTGCATAATTTTGTATCCACTGAAGAAGTCCCCCTCATATTGCTGCTAGCAGCTTTAACTTTTTAATCAGCCTCATGTGAGGGACAGTGTTGAAAACTTTCCATAATCCATAATCCAACCCCACATTTTGTTTTGGCCAATGTTAACTCTTACATGGAATCCCAGAGGATTTTAAAATTATAGCCTTTTCCCTCTGAACCCAGATTCTCTCAACACTGTAATGAATAAGCCTTTTGGTGGTTTATTTGGGAAGATAAACCTTTGGATACCAGTAACACTGTTTAGTTCACTTCTCAGTTATTTGTAAGATTCTTACTGGGTCACATGACTCATGGGGACCTGTACATTCTTGATCCAAAATCTTAAGGAACTTTGAACTTTCTTTTGAATACAGTATGGATAACCATCAGATTATTGAAGGTAAAGGAAAAGCACATATAATTTGGTAAGTTATCCAACAGTAGGGCCCCTTTATGGTGCTCCTCCAGCTTCAAACCTGTACTCCAATAAGGAGTAGGAAAAAAATGAAGTTTGAGTTGAGAAGTTCCTTGAAAAGAGAGCTTTTGTTATTTCATTGATCACTGGCTGGTTCTTTTTATCTGATAGAGAGTACAGTTGCCTCTAAAGGAGTAGAAGGCTAAAAGATGACCTCTTAGATACTGAGGAATTGATAATCTACTTTTGTTATCTCAAAACATGAGTCTCCAGGCAGCTGTCTGCTGGGGTTAGAAACACCTGCTGTTGATATGATTTGTGAAAACTATAATAAGTGTCTTCTGCAGCACAATGATTCAAGACAAAACTCTTGCAGTGATGACAGCATCTGGAACACAGACACTCAGGAGACAACTCTTACACTGATGACAGCATCTGGAATACAGGCAGTCAGGAGATATCTCTTACAATGATGACATCATCTAAAACACAGACAATATGGAGACAACTCTTTCAGTGATGACAGCATCTGGAACACAGGCTCTCAGGAAATAACTCTTACAATGATGATAGCATCTGGAACACAGGCACTCAGGAGACACCTTTTACAATGATGACAACATTTGGAACACAGGCACTCTGGAGACGACTCTCACACAGGTTGGGAAGCTGATGGCACACCTGCTGGATGGCATCCTCATGGAACTGTGAGAGGAGTGGTGCATCGCTCTCCACATAGTCCAGCTCATCAGCTGGTCCATCCAGGTTGGTCTGCCCTGGGCGGCTTCCACCTCCCACTCCTCCTCCAGCAGTGTTATGGCCTCCTTCCCCCTCCTTGAGCATGCCTCCTTCAGAAGTGTAGCTCCGACCACCGCTGCCGCTGTGTCGCATCAGGGACGCCGACTCCAGCCCGTCCCGTCCTCCGCTCATGATAACCCTGGCAAGCAAACCCCTCAGTCAAAACTATCAATTTTTTATGAAAGATTAATAGAGAGGAAAAGTATGTTATTTAAATGTTTACGAAATAGTTGCTTATGATGATGTAAGCTGCTATGGTCCAAACATAACTGATGTTTCATGGTTTGTGATATCATCAGCAGTAGCTGAGGACATGAGGAGTGTGGAGCTTATTTTGTATGTGTAAAGTCATGAACAAAAGTCTTGGGGTAGTAATGAAGCTCAAAGTCCCTATGTGTGCTTTGACTCCCAGTCAGAGGTGTTCCAAGAACCTATGTGTGTGTATCTTTTGAGACATAAGGCTTGGTACAGCTTCAACCAGACTTGTTCAAGGACTTGTCTGTGATTTTAAATGCATGAGACTGTTTAGTATGCCTCTCATTACCAGTCAGATATACATATAAATTTAGCCTTTTATTTGTATGAAATGTAAAAAGATAATGGTTTGCAGATAAAATTGCCTCATTGGAGCCTAATGCACTTCTGATATATTTTCATTTGACTCCATTCCTGGCAAATGTGAATGCATTTAATTTATAGAAAATTAATATCCACTACATACTTCATGTATATATTGTTTTTAACTCCATTTGCCATTAACATCCTCGTACCATATCCAATGAGCTAAAATGAACACGGGTTTCCACACCAGTGTAAGTGCCTCTCATCTTTCCACTCTGCCCAAGTAGACAGTGTGTCAAGTGAGAGCAAGTGAATATATTTACTACTAGACTCAAACTCGTGTGGACTGCTGTCCCCTGGTTGTTACTATGACCACAAATTAGCTGAAGCTTCTCAGAATGGTTTTGACTACAGTATTAGAAAAGAATGATGCACATGTATTAACTACGATTCTTGTGCTGATTTAAGTTTAGTTTAAACATTGCCTGTGTAGATGCTCACCATACACTGATGGAGTCTGGTGAGTTTTGTACCAAGTACCTTGGAGTATTTCTTGAAAAGAGCTGATGTGTGTCCCTTTGCCTGTATCCATGGCAGCACTGTAGCACTTCTGGCAAGTCACTGTGCACCAGAGCTGTTGTCAAGGGGGTGTTCAAGACCAGATCAGGCCTGGTGGTGGGGGCAGGCAGGGCAGGCACACCTGCCAGTCTTGAACCTGCCCCACATGAGCATCTGTTCTCACGGTTGCTGGCACTGGGTGGTAGGCTGTACCAGGGAGGAAGTCTGTGTGCCAATATGTCTTCCTCTGAAAGTGTGTGGAGCAGGTTCAAGTACTGAGCCTCTGTAAGGTGATGTAAGGCAAGAGAATACCTGGAGCCTTCAACTTGTGGTGCGAGTATCTCTTCATCCCCTGAAGCCTGACTGCTAGTCATTCTTTGGTTTCTGTTTATCTGCGATTGTCTTGGAGATGCAGTATTCATGGTATGGATATTGTCACAGGACTCCATGCTATATGGAAGGAACATTTGACTGACTGTGGACAGTTCACAAGGTTGTGCACGAGAATACCTTCTTGCTCGATTATCACCACACATGGGATGGTTCCTGTGGAGCTGCTCCGTGACTGCCCGGTCCACAGATCTTGCATCATAAGTCCCCACAGCCATGCTCCTCACTGTTCCACCACTAGTAGACACCCCACAGCCTTCCATACAGTGCTCCAGTCTTACAAGAGGTGAAGACCTGATGAGATGTGTGGGTGGCCGGTGAGCATGGTTGTGTCCTTCCAGGCTGTGGGCTCCATTGCCCCAGCCAGAAAGGTCCAGCGAGGTACATGCCACCAGGTCAGGCTTACAACTCCGGTTGTCTTGAGCCATTACTAAATTCACTGGCTTGAGGTCTAAGGTCACCAATATGTCAGATCCTATACCTGCACTCTATGTTACATTATAGACAATTATTTCTCTTGTCCAGTACAATACTGTGATTAGAATACGTATAATAAGTGCAAATGCATGTGTTGAGAATATTACAGCAGAACTGATGTTTTGTAAGCTGTTCCTCAACGAATAATTCAGATGATTGTATCACCATTAACTACACTTCACTTATAGGTCAAGTTAGAGTTATCAAATTTTGGAAGTGTTGTTTTATATGAGTGAAAATGAACGAGTACCATGAATCCCTTCAGCATGATTATATGACACTTGGATATGATGGCATGGCCTTTGGTCTCACCCTGAAGGATCAAGTCAAAGGTCAAACCATCAAACACTTGGATTTTACTATCATGCTCAAGGGCTTCATGAGAAAGGATAGGAACAACTGCAGTGAGCAGAGGTTCCACAGATATCCTCAAAGTAATGTTAGTATATACAGGTATTACATGTCTACCTACAATTGGTTACAAGCAAGAAGTTAACTTTGGCAAGGCTGTTTCATCAAGAGCGGATGGAAAAACGCAGTTTAGTCAGAGACCTCACTCCAAAGGAGTCATCAATTCCCTGATATATATATATATATAAAGGAAGGATAGCACTACTCCTGAAGCAGGAGTTGTGGGAGTGTGTGTGATAAAATGTAAGGAAGTAAATTCTAGATTGGTGAGGCGAGAGATGGATGATTATTAGTGCTTATGCACCTGGCCACAAGAAGAAAGAGCTTGAGAGGCAAGTGTTTTGGGAGCAGCTGAGCGAGTGTCAGTAGTTTTGATGTAAGAGACTAAGCATTAGTGATGGTTGATTTAGATGCGAGGATGAATAATGTGGAAGTTGAGGGTATGAATGGGACACATGGGGTATACATTGTCATGAATGGAAATCGTGAACAGCTTGTGCAGTTGTATGCATGGAGTTGCTTGCGTTTCACCCTCTAGACAGTTCAACCAGTACCCAAGTCCTCTGTCACTTTATACTTCCATCTCGTTTTTCATCTTCCCCTCCTCCCTCCCTCCAATTCTGAGGTATAGGTCCTCTTAGTCTGTCTCTCATCCTCTCTACATGTGTAATCCATATCAGCACTCTGAAGTATAGGTCCTCTTAGACTGTCTCTCATCGCTCATCCTCTGTACTTGTGCAATCCATATTAGCACTTTGGTCAGCTTTCTCAAACTGAACTCACTACGACACGTCTTTTACTCTGTTTCTTTACATGATTACTTCCCCGCCCCTCCAACATACTATATGTCCTGGGCCATTTCCTCACCAACTCTCTCTCTCTCTCTCTCTCTCTCTCTCTCTCTCTCTGGAGTGAACCAGGGCACGTCCGGGGTAAACCATGGACATGTTTGTGGGGCCTTACTTCGATTGTTCCTGGCGCTAACGCGATAAACGGCGATCAAGT
>JAUTXX010520703.1:0-11447 GCA_032273605.1 Panulirus laevicauda | reverse complement strand
TGATATATACTCAGCTGTTATATGCCCTTGGTATTTCCCCCAGGTATAACTTGATTATATTCAGTTTAACCCTAAAGTATAACATTATAACTACTAATTAACTACTGGTATAACTCCAGCCTGCTTGTTTAGTTCTTAGTATGATAATCAGTGTACTCCTAAGGTATGATCTGTTGTTATAACCCAGTGCATAACCCCCTACTGTAACAGGATATAACCTAGTTCATACCCTAGTATAACCCATCTTATCTACTGGTATATCCTGGAGATATGATCCCCGGTAAATAGTAGTACTCCTGGTATAATCTCAGGTATATACTGAGGATAGTGTTACTATAATACCTAGTGTAGTTCCAGAACATTTGGTATAATTGGAATATGCTGTTGCTTTAAATCCCAAGTATGACTGGAACATTCTTACAATAAATCCTTAGTATAACTTTTGGTATGTTGCTTATTGTAACTGGATATACTGTTGCTATAATCCCAAGTATAACAGGAGTATACAGGAGTTGCCTCAAGTATAACCCATATACTTCCGAGGTATACCCCCTTTACAACAGGAATATACTGTTATGAATGGCCAGTGTCACCTGATATTATAACTCCGGGTCTGTTCAACAGACCAACAGACCCTGTATCGTGATTACGTCTTCGGTCTGGACCGCCTGACCGTCTACGTCGAGAACCAGCGTCGGCTAGACGCACCCACCTCCCAGGACCACAAGAAGTGCGCCTCCGTCACCAGACTGAACAACGCACTCTTTAGGTAAGGTGGTAGAACTCCCTCCTCCTCCCTCCGGTAGAGTGCGTGTGTACCCTAGATTTCCTCGCTCATCAAAGCTTAATAACTGATGATCATTTTCTCATAATAGTTTTAATCATATACATTTTTGTTCCTGTTGTGTAAGCTTGATAACTTTGTCGCGTACAGAGGTACAATGATTAACGTTTTATTATCGAATTATTCCCCATTTTTCTTTCGTTTTACTGTGAAACTTAACTATATTTTTTTTTCGCATTTTCACTATTTTGTCATTTTCCACGTCCCGTGTTTTACTGCGGTAGTTAATGCTTGCCGTGTTTTGCTTCCTAACAGGCAACGTGTACACGTGGAGTGCCCACAGCCAATCAGAGGTCGCTACGTGTACGTCAAGGCTGGCGGCGTGGCCAATCGCTGGCACAGAGTGTTCTCGCTGGTGCTCTGTGAGGTCATGATATACTAAGTTCCTGAGCCGCCACGCCCCCATGGTAACCTACACCCACTGAAGGTATTAACGCACACCACCCACCTCACCCACCTAACCACGTAGACTGCCAACCTTTTACGACCTTACCTCGGCAGCAGAAGAGCTGAGGAGGTTTCCCAATGCTTCAGGGAAGACTTAACCCGAAGCCTCTGAAGTAGAAACTGATAGAAACAAAGAAAAGACTTTAGTCAGATATCTTTTTACGGCGTGGATAAAGACGCTTTGAACCTGAGGAGATCTTCGGGCCCGAAGGAGTCAGCGATGTGGACGAGACCTACTTTGTGGTAGAGGGAGTTCAGCGTATGAGACTCCGGCTGAACCAAGTTCATAAACCTGGACAGAAGAAATCATCCAGCGTCCAACGTACATCGGCAGTACCTTGCACTTCGAAGGTCCGTCTCTCACGCGTGCAGTACTACCGAGTCTCTTTCATGGCAACAGCTCTTCCTCACGAGAGCGAAGCTCAAAGGCTGACGTAAAGCAACAGCGAAGTACCCAAGAGATTTGACTCGCAAGATCTGTGGGCGGAGGTACACACTCGGGTGGTAACCGCTGGTTGATATTGCTCACCACCGCAAGAGCAAACTCAACCTCCGGATATGTTGGCAGTGACGTGTGGTGCCCTCAGACAATGGTATACGAACGCGTTCACCTTGAATACATGTTTGTTACCCGTCATTCATCAGTGTCAAGATCGTGCGATTAAACTCTGGAATGAGTAACTGTGTACTATGTACTGACTGTGTGGCCAGACTTGTAACCTGTGATATGACAGACCTTCGAGTCCATTTCTGAATGTTGCTATAAGCTTTTTCTTGGAGCTCTGTTAAGACGGATGATTACTTAATTCCCTGATATGTGATGGAAAAAAAGATAAGATATGAAATATATATGTTTGAGAAAAGAAGTGTTTATTATCTATTTTTTTTTTTTTACTGATATTTATCGTCAGTAAGATGTTGAGGAGAAAATGCATACTTGAAACCGTCAAGGGGAATGTTACGAATGATAGTCACGTCCAGATACTCGTCAAAAGCTTGTAGTGGGAGGAATATAGACGTTCTCACACGTTCCTGCGGTGGTCACACTTCAGGTTTTGAGCCACACGCAGACACGGTCCATCACTTGTGATCTGGACGACCCTCCCTCCCTCTTCCTCTGACCTTGTGACACACGCGCACTTGACCCTCCTCCACGTACTAAGGAGGGCACAACTCTCGTCCTTACCTGACGCTCGAGCCGCGCCTCTTGGACCATCGTGCTCACACCTCCTCCGCTGCCGTGATAACGACACACCGATGTGCACGTCACAGTGTACAAGATATCGGCGTGCGAGAGACTGGAGGTTCGCAGACGGGTCACGAAAAGGAAGAGAGATGTGGCACATCTAGTGTCCAAAGGTCAAGCTGTAACATGAGCACCGCTGGTGTCAAGTCTGGCTCTCGACCAGTGTCATGTGGCGACCTTCCTGAAGGTGAGGAACGTGTTGAATGTGGAGGAAAAAAGAAAATGTAGTATTGTGGTACTTTCCCCTCCTCCCTTGAAAACGGAGTGGTTTCTCCCGTTGCTGTGTGGCAGTGTGTGGTACCCCAGTTGGTAGATGTGCTCTCATGTACTCTTGTTATTACAACCGCTACGCCGCCACCAAGACTGATGGAACACATATCCACAATTGGTGGTGATGGTGGTGTGTGTGTGTGTGTGTAAAATCCCACCAGGGAAAACATTTTAGTGTCATCTTGTTCGAGGTTTCATAAGTTGCCATAATTGATGCGGTCACATGCCACTTGGGAACGTTCACCCGCCTGTGTTGGGTCTCCAAGTACTTATGACAAAGAACTGTGTCTTGTGTGTTGAAGGAAGTCAATAGTACCCATAACGCAACATTGATAGCAGTGCAGATATTTGGGTTATCAAAGGACGCAAAAGATTCCCCTGGAGAACCAAGAGGACAACAGTACTGACAGAGTGTTTATACTTCATCCCAAAAACTCTTGTGTAAATAAACTTCAGCAGCAGTTCTTCAGCCAAACTTCAGTGATTATGCATTTCAACTTCGAAACCTTCATTATTAATTTTTTCCGTGTCTGTGTGTGTGTGTGTGTGTGTGTGTGTGTGTGTGTGTGTGTGTGTGTGTGTGTGTATAGCATTACCCTCTGATGGTACTGGTTATTTTCGCTCAAGTTTTGTATTATATGTATATTAAAGTCACTTTTTTTCTGGAATAGTTCACGATTTCATTTCATAGTTTGTATGTAAAAGTTTTTAGTCTTAAGATTAATGCTTGAAGACGTGACATCATGATTTGCAGTAAGTAGTGTAGCCCCCCCCCCCCCCTCACTTTCAAGCACGACCTGGACGAGACCTTGCGTTTAATGGCGTGACCTTTGACCTGACCATTAAGGATCAGGTTAAGAGCCAGGCCATTGATAACATCTATGGGTCGTATACCCTCTCGTGTCCATGGGTCAAGTCATGAGAATATCCTGAATAGATAGACTCCAAGGTTTTAGACATCTGCAAGCACTCTGCTACACAGATGGATGTATTTGATTACGCTTACAACTATTAGGAGGATTCGTGGATTTAGACCAGTTCCCGAGCGCGCCAGAGCAAAGTTGATTATCAAAAAGAAAATAAAAAGTCAGGAAAGTTGTTGCGCATTTATTATCTTGAAGATTTATTAGCTCATTCGCCCGTTCCTGATATTATTTAGATAAAGGGAGAAAGATATTTGTATGCAGTATATAAAGAGATACAATGTTAAAAGTCTGTGTACTGTGTACATTCCGGGTAAAAATGAATGTTTGTGGGCGAAGTATCAGAAAGTGGCGGCCATCTTTTACAATCTCGATCGCACGGTCGAACTAAGGCATTTCACGTTTATGTTGGAGGTAATCTTCCACTTTCATTATGAAGCGTGCGCAATAATACTCCCAAATGCAGCGTTAATATGCGTCCAGTATACAAAGGGAATTTTCCGTATTAAGAAAAAAAATCATATCTGGTCTTGACATGGTTTGCGATATACTCTGGCAAACATTAGCCCGCGATCGTATCTGAAAAATTGATGGGATCTTAAATCGTTGTAACACACAATGTTTCACAACCCGACAGGTTATGAATATTTTGTCGGAGACAATTGATGATCTTCGGTTTAGACGGAGAACAATTTAGAAATGATAGGAAAAAAAAAAGATTTGTCGTTAATAATATTCTCTTACGGATTTTCGTATCTTTTTGTTTCGTTTGGCACAGTATTATAAAGTCCTGTGAAATTGCATGCGCGTTCGTGCACGGGATGAGTTGGTAGATGTATCGCCAAGCTGATACAAAATGCTGTGCATTAAGTACGGATTAGATATTACTGATAGTAGACGTACAACGTGCTGAAAATGTCCTGAAGTATAATGTTTGTGAATATGGTTAGCAGTGCCGTTAAATTAGGCAATGAAACACGTATCAGTGTAGGTCATATGAGCTAGATGAGGCGAGAGGCGGGAGGTAAATAGCGACTCTACCGCTAAACGTTCACGGTTCTGATGCCATAAATGTACATATTAACATCGACGCTTTGTATATAAGTAGGATTTATGAATAGATTCATGTATTGTTACTTTAATCCTCTTCTTTTTTTTCCCCCCCTCTTATGTGAGAATGACAATAAAGATTATCGGTATGTAGCTAGCGATTCGACTCAGACGGGCAAATAATGCAGCATTCCAAAAATAATTCGCGGTATTTAATCACAGGATTTTGGCACGTGTATTATGCGGCTCTTAAGTGAGATTCTTATCATTCACATGTAATACTGACTTCTTTTTTTCCCCCAGACTGAAGTTAGAATTGTGCAAACTTGCTTCAGAATTTCGCGTGGTGACGTTAGAATTCATTATCCGGATCATGTAATCGACTTTTGGATCAGATTCACGTATAGAATTTGCACGTGGTTCATTTCAGTTCATACGTGTTTTAAAAAATCTTATTATCATAAAGTTATTCCAAGAAATTCAAATAAAAATGATATAAAACTAGAAGAAATCCGTCGCCGTCACTGAAACCCAAGCCGGTGTTAGGCCATGGAACTCGAGGGAGAGAGGCGTCCTGTGTACGAATGTTGTGTTGTCCGTAGTCGATTTTTTCCCCAGTGTTTCACGGCCAGGATGCGACTGCTTGTAGTAACCTCTGCTACCCAAAGCGTTATGATATCTTTCTGATGCGGTAAGTACCATGCAGTGGCTGGCATACGACTGTAGTTGTTGGGGAAGTTAACTGTTAAGTCTGGTTGCCGGTGTCACTAATGGCCCACTCTGAATTGCATGTGCATTACGTACACTTACCGCAGTCTTGCTGCACTTTACCGTAATAGATGGCGCTTGCTTGCTACGACCAATAGCTCCAGTGTTACCTTAACATCTCGACAGTAAATGTTATTTCATATACTATTAAATCTCGCTGTGCAATACAACAGTGCGTTTCTAATATTCGGTTTAAGCAGGTTGATCAAGCTCCGTAGACTTTCCTTGACCCTTCTTGTCAGTGCTTGCGTCTGAACGCGGTTGCTCAAGGGAAAGACACCATAATCGTACTTAATGTTCGTCTCTATGGGTATATATCATGACATACAACCATCGCCATCACGTAATCTTTCCTCCCAATTTCACTGCACCTGTCGTACCGGATTTAATTAACTTCGTGTTTGCAAATGGCCCATTTTCTCGCTCACTAACATATTTTGTAGAGAACCGAGTCTAGTAGATTCTGAGGTGGCCATTCCAATGCTATTGTACCGTCTTTGGCTCGATGGAGGCATTGAAACAGGTGCTGAAATATTTACAGTTGTAAAAGTAATTCTTTACCCACATGATGCATTTATGCGAAACAGGAGATGTACAGTTAAGAAATCTGCTTCCATAGCTTCGTACATCTGTATGTATACGCTGTATGTATTTATACATTATCATCCTTCATTGTTATGTATACGTGTATATTTCCATGAATTATGTAGCAATGTATGAGAGCCGTTTGGGGAACATGATAGCTAATACTTTTTAATGGAGCAATATATTCAGGGATCAGGTTACTTAAGAGATCAATACTGTTGTGTATGACTGTGTCAAGTTAGTGTGGTGTGTTGGCCAAGTGTCTCAAGTGCGAATGTCTTACGTGTGTGTACTGGTATGTGTATATTTTAGTGAGACTGTATTTGTGTAAATATGAGTATATATACGTGTGTGTTAGTGCTTTTGTGCATCCGTGTGTTTGCATATGTACGTACTCTTTGTTTGTATGTGTGTCGTGTGTTTGTATGAGTTTATGTGCAATTTTACGCACAGTTTGCACACATGTGCGTCTGAATGGTCTGGTTGCATGTACCCAGTGCGTGCTTGTGATAATTTAGGGACAGTGTTACTTTATTTTTTAGCTTGAAGTATAGATATAGACTGTTGATGTGACGAAAACTTGAATTTATTTATTAGGAAATAGATGAATTTTAAAAGAAGGTATATAGGTACTTAGTTAAGATGAATTATGTATGATTCTGTTCATACTGTTGTGTTTATGGTGAAGATATGATGTGATGTGAGGATGTGATTTGGAATGATGAAGGTACAGCTAGAGAGAAAATTGTGACTTTATATGACTCATTTCTTTATTATTGTTATTATTGTTATTATTATCATTATTGTTATTATTATTATTATTATTGTTATTTATGATATTTAATCTCTTTGTATTAAGAATGTCACAACTACTATGCTAGGAAGGAAAAAATATTCATGTATCGAATGTATTTTATTTTTTTTTTATCTAAAACGAATGAATTTGGATTAAGATTGTAGTACATCAGGGGCCATGTCCCTTATGATGTCACCCTAAAAGTGCTACATAAGGTGGTAAGATCCCTCCCACCGTGGCACCACAGCTTTCGTGTGTAGTGATGAACTTGATGTGGCCTCGAAATGTACCCAGATATTTATTCTCAATAAATACCCAGAATACATTAGGTGACCAGAGCGAATTTACATCTTGAAGATCGGGTCGATTTTCGGATTTTCAGGAGTCTTTCGATAATGACAAAAAGTTGAACAAAACTTTGATATGTTGTAAGCTGAGCGTAGGTGAGGTTTGGTCATACATTTGTTCACCTAGTGGCCACGGTTGATGAAGAGGTCTGTAGAGGGTAGATGAGCTGAGGTTCCTGATGTGGTCTTTGTTGAAGAGACCATACTGGAAAGAGGGTCCTGTTTGAGAGGTTGTTCCTTAGGGAATGATGTTCTGTGATGGGGAGGGATCCTGATGGTTTGGGGTGAGGAGGGTGTGGAAAAGAAGGATGCGGAATGATGTAAGGTCTTTGGCCAGGAGGCCACGGAGGGGTCGCGGTGGGGGAAATGGTTCTTGTGCAGGGAATCGTAATGAGGTTGCGAGTCCTGCTGGAAATGGTCTTTGATTAGGGCCCGATAATGAGCAGGAGATTCGTTCACATAATTTCTTGGTAAGAAGCGAGTTGTTTCTAGAGCGAGAGAGGAGGGTGCCTGTCTCTGTGAATTAGTCTTTGGTGAGTAGACCGTAGGTAAATTGTACCTTAGGTCGTCGTGAGGAAGCTCAGGTGAGTGTGATGGTCTGACTCTACTGGAACAATGCACAGCATTCGACCAGTTAGTTACCTGTCTGGGACACAGGGGCAGTGTGCTGTGCGTGTGTGTGCACGTGATAATGTACACGTAGATTAACCAGGTGCCTGTGTATTACACCACCACACTTACACACCAGTCAAGTTCACATATACAATTAGCTGTACATGAGCAAGAAAGCAAGCTTGAGTCCACAGTCTTCCTGATGATGATGATATGTGTATTGATGTCTTTTAAGTATGTTTCAAGATAGTGTTCATATGTTATTGTGTGAGAAATAACATGTTCATCCTTGTGGTCGATGTTCAATTTATTAATAAATGTTCTTATTTAGATTTTAAATGGTTTACTTATCCATCCCAACTGGAAACAAAAGTCTTTGACGTGAACTCGGACAGTATAAGGAAAAAAATATATATCATCGTGTAATCTCTTACAGACAAAAGGTTTGTGTTACAAAAAGTTTTTAACGATTTTGGCGTTAGGTTCTGGGCCGAGTACACTTTTGCCCACTACGTAAGGTCATGGCTTTGCATTAGTGATTTGGAATAGCTCGTGACCGCGGGCGGTGGGAGGGAAAAACACAGTATTAATTGATTAAAGTGTAATTCCAGCCGCTATTACATTATCAAAGTCATTCGGTGGAGCCTATGAAGGAAGGGCATAAAAGTTTGAATTACTCTCGTAAGTCAGGTTCTTAAGAGCTTTTAAAACTTTGGCCGGTAGAACTAGCAGTATATCTGGATAATATGATACGACAGGCTTCGGCGAGTCTCTTAACTTTGTACTTTTCCTTGTAAAGGTAAGTGGAAAGAAAGTTGAGGCCGTTGGCTTCAAAGGAATTCCCCTCGGGAGAAACCCACTGAATTTGCTCCTCTTAAAATGTTTGCTGGTAAGCGGCCCACTCCCAGGATTTCCGTTAACGACTTGGCGACAGTTGACAGTTCGGGAAACGCATCGGGCTCGTTTTGGTATATTGCGTAGGACCATGGAAGATGTCAGTCGTGTATTAAGGGGTCGTGATAAATAGACGATTGATATGATCGGTCCTGCTTTGTGGGAGGTGGCGTTTGAAATTCAAATATATGCAAGACTCCCTCTACAGCCTCCTCAGGGTCCAGACACGTTCCATGCTCCTGGAGCTGTCATAGGAGGAGCAGGTTATCGACATCTTCCTGGGGGAGGTCGCCTTACCACTTCCCCAGGATCACGACTCGCTCGCTGGTAATGACTGAACAACGTGTCACTTCAGCAGGAGCCACGAGCCACGTTATGAGGGTATCGATGGAGTTGGATATAATCCAGACATAATAATTGAGGCCACCTCGAAGACTCGTTTCGTCGTTTTTAAAAATCGAATCGTAGCAACGCGCCTCTCTTAAACTGTCTAGCGTGATCGCATCATTTGATTTTACGTGACTTCACGACGCTTGTCTGTCCAATTGGACGCGTCCATGTTTCTCGTATCACGAGACTTGTAGATATTTCCTGTTTAGTGTGTACGGACTCTGTGTGGATGGATGGTTCTGTGAAGGTGGATTGAGAAGTGGACGACTTTAACTGTGTGCAGGGAGGTACTGTGTGTCGTCTGCATGTCGAGTAACGGAGTGTAGCGAGTTACCCTGTGCGTTTTCTGTATTTGTTACAAGTAACCATATGACGGTCCATGCGTATGGTGAAGGTGTGGAGGATTGTTCAACTCTGGCGATATTTTAAAGCAATAATTTATAACAACACGCCATCTATTATTTGTAGTAGTAGCTGTAGCAAGTAGTGGCAACCCTTTCGTAAATATTAGTTATTATTATTAGTGGCATATAACTCCAGCATGTCTTTCTCAAGGGGTTTCTTCAGCTTTACGGCTGCGCTTCAATCAGGAGCAGAGAAGTGATGGATTTCCTTGGAACGAGAAGGTTCTCGACGAGATTGTACTTCACTTTTTCCAGTTGACGGTAGCCACAGCCTGGCTGGCGGAGTCCGGCCCAACACTCGCCTCTTGACTTTTAGAAAATGTTCCTCGATCGTTATTGGCATTAGTCTCCGCCCCCCACCCATCTGATTGGCTGGGAAGCGTCGCACCAGATTCTCAAGTGTTGTTTACACGTATCGAAAGCAAGAAGGTCGGTGCCCTCTGTAAGGTTAGTTGGTTGCTTGGGCTTTAAGACCATTAAATTCCCACCCCTCCTCTCCCCGAGCGTCAAGAAATTACGTCCGCCGACCGAAAAATCATTTTAAAACCTTCAGGTTTTTAAGGAATGAGTTTATAATTCGCATACACACTCACGTCCATGGACCTTGCGATCTATTACAGTCCACCGGCCTATCTAGCATTATGTACCGAGGTAGCTGTAACGAGCAGCTAAATACCAGATGAAGTTGTCTGAAGACGGGTCCTTTAGTTATGCGCGCTCTGTCAGTAATGCCAAGGATGTGATAGTTTAGCTGAGGGCCGACCTCGGTGGAGGCAGATACGAGTCAGTGAAGCAAGACCCTTCAATTCAAAGGTTCTGTTAATGCTGTTATTATTAATTATTATTATTGAGCGACTGCCTGTATCTCCGGTCGTCATCGTCACGCATTATTCTGGAACCTTCTGGAACGGCAGCCTGGACAAGCAAGCAACCGTGAATCTATTACGCTTGTTTGTGTGCGGGTTTGACTTAGGATGTGCAGCAGTTCCTAGCGAAGGTTAGATGCGTTTCGCTTAATCCCAAGGATGTGATAGCAAATAAGGATGAATCATGCACACATACACACACACACACACACACACACACACGCCGTGGTGTAGAGGTTAGAATTGCTGACCACTGAGTCTGCGTAAGCGAGGCCTGCCGGGATCAAACCTGCTTGGGCTCAGATCCTGGACGCGGCAGTTGGTACACACTCAATCGTAGGTGTTCATCCTCCCTTCTACGGGCTGGCTAGTCGATAAAAGAGGTACCTGGCATAGGCTAGTTGGTGTGTGTGCGTCTACACTCATAGGAGTAATAACATGATAGAAATGCACAAGGTTAGGTGATGGAGGGGGAGCAACGCGAGGGGCTAAATTCTCCGTAGCGCACAGATAGCAATCACACACACACAACACGCAAGAAACAATCGGGGGAAATTTATGGAAATATACGCAATTGGTTCTAACGACCGTTTACCTAAAGACAAGTTTACACGACGGGCAGACGAGCATCCTTGAGCTGATTAAACAATACCATCAGTCCTCCGAGATGATTTGCATATTTGCAAGATCACGATGGTTGATAACGGTGCGTTGTTACCGCTGTGGCCGACCACACTGATCATGCGTATCGGGAGAGACGGGTCGGGTTAAGTTAGTGCTATAATCCAGGAGATAACTCGCGCGCAGGCTAATAATCAGGTTGCTTAGTATCATTTATTAATTGCATTCTTCCTTCGCTCCATCCTTATTAGTGGACTTGCATCGTTAAGAGAAACGAAGTCGCCTCATCCATCAAGCAGCGGATGGATATGAAAAGCGAGAGAGAGAGAGAGAGAGAGAGAGAGAGAGAGAGAGAGAGAGAGAGAGAGAGAGATGAAATCGACT
>JAUTXX010520681.1:0-11448 GCA_032273605.1 Panulirus laevicauda | reverse complement strand
TCATTGTGAAAAACTGTTGCCTGGTCCTTATCAGGAACAGATGTTGCCAAGTCATCATCAGGAGTAGCAGTTGCTGAACCCTCATCAGAAGCTGCTGGGACCTCATCATGGATAACCAGATCCTTGTTGTCAGAAGCTGCTGGGCTTTCTTCAGAAGTGGTTGGGTCCTCATGGAAAGCTGTTTCCGAGCCTTCATCAGAAATTGCAAGCCCTTCATTAGAAATCCCTGGATTCACATCGGTTACTGAACTTTCATTACTGGGAAAAGTTATTGCTTGGTCCTCAAGAAAAGCTGCTGTCAGGTCCTCATCAAGAAAAGTTGTTGTTAGGTCCTTACTAGGAAAAGTTGTTAGTTCCTGACTGGGAAAAGCTGTTGCCTGGTCCTCACTGGGAAAAACTGTTGCCAGGTCATCATCAGGAGCAGCAGTTGCTGAACCTTCATCAGAAGCTGCTGGGACCTCATCATGGGTTACCAGACCCTTGTTGTCAGAAGCTGCCAGGCTTTCTTCAGAAGTGGTTGGGTCCTCATCGGAAGCCATTTCCGAGCCTTCATCAGAAATTGCAAGCCCTTCATTAGAAATTCCTGGATTCACATCGAATGCTGAACTTTCATTATCAGAAGTCGCCTGACCTTCAGTTGATGAAGTATTTGAGCTCTTATGAGATGTGACTGAACCCCCATTTTGAAGCATCAACACTGGACCATCTGGAGTAATCACAGTCTCAACCACAATTTCCTCATTAAAAGAGTTATCATGTAATTCATTAATACCATCGGAATTATTTATGTTTGACTCCTCTGCCACATCTGGCTGCATCAAAACTTGGTCTTCATTTATAGTTTCCTCATTCATGTCTACTTCATCTACCATAGCATCACTTAGACTAGGGGGACTATAGGTTGTAAATTGTACCAGTGGTTCATCCACATCAGAAAAAATGAGTGAATCCTGGTCATTGTCTGCAGTAATTCCCAGATGCTGCTGTTGTAGCTGCTGGACTACACGTTGGATTTGGCTGATGACTGCCTCATTACCCTCAGAATAGAGAATGGGAAGGACTTCTGCTACACTCTCTGTCACCATGTTCTCTTCCTGCTCAGCGGCTTTTGTTGGGCTTTGGTCACTTGACTCCACTTTTGTGGTGGTAATATAATCTTGATTGTTACTGCTGGTTTTCAATGTACTGTATGGCTGGACTAGTGGGAGAGGATTGATGATATAATTTTGACTAACACTATCTCTCAGATCAGCCCCTGACTGCACTTCTTGCACTGTTTTTGACACAAGACTGATGACATCAGAGAAAGCTTCATGAACATCCTTTTCATCAGGGATGGCTTGTATAGGTGGGCTATGGTTCCCCAATTCACGAATTTCTGCACTTCGCTTTTTAATATGGAGGTCACGTTGGTGGCGGTAAGAGAGCGGCTGGTCTAGTTCTACAGTGGAGAATGTACGGCTGCAAGATTCATCTGTCTTTTGTGATCTGAAATGCAAATTTTATTTATGAAGATTTATTAAAGTTAGGTGTAAGTGTATATTTCCAAGTATTTTAGTGTGTATTGATTTCTGGTTTAACATTGGAAATGTTTAAGTCAGCTGAAGTTCAACAAAGACATGCATGCCAAATTTGTGGTGCTCTGCTCAAAAGGATTAAGTGATTACTTTTGTATTTGCTTCATCATCTATGATTTTTAATATTTCATGCATCCTTTAACAGAGTTTATTTTATTTCATACATCCTTTAACTTCCCTGCATTTGTATATCATTACTACAACCTCAGAGAATATGAGAATGTGGTGATAAGGTGAAACCATTGATATTGATAACATCATTACATCACTTTTCTAACCTGGCCAGTCTACTGAAGCATATGTCATAGTTGAGGTCATCCCTGAAATCCTCACCATAGTTGAGGGACCTCACTTGAGAGAATGCTTCTCGATGGTACTGAAGACATCCCGGTGGAGCTGTCAGGAAAATATACACAAAAGCTTATGCATTGTACATCTACAGTAGGCCTCTAATGTTTATACTTGCACTTGCTGATAAGTCCCAAGTCCTACAATGTATATGCTATCATCTGATACACACTTTCTAATGGTAATATCATGAAGTCTCTTCTATCCAAATTATTCTTATATAGGGCCACTCTTTGAATTTTAAGGCAATGTACACTAAACAGGACATCTGGCTAATTCTCTTACAGCTATCCAATATATCCAATTGAATATACCAAATTATCTGAGTTATGAAAATGGGAAGTAGACTAATTTCGTTTTCACCAGATTGCTAGGCTGACTTGATGTAATGTTTGTCAGTTCTGGCCTCCCAATCACCCTTCTCTAATTTTCCTCCTCATACTTTTTTTTTCTTCATTTTCTTCCAGTGTCTTTCCTCTTCTGAGCAAGCTCTTAATGTGTTCAATCTATTTTGTCATGGAATGCCCTGCTGGATGTCCTTGTTCAAGGGTGCAGTTCAAATATTTCTTGGCATATCTCATGCCTTTCATTCTTTGTATATGGCCATATCACTTTAGTTTCTTCTTTTCAGTTATTTTTAATACAGATCTTGATGTTTCTCATCAAATCCATTCTTGTAACTTCTCTGTTTACCATCAGTGCTTTCATTTCAACAGCCTGGATCTGTGAACTTGTTTTGATATATTTAGAATGGTGATATATATTACTGTTTTGAATTTCATATGTACATTTTCCATAAAAAGTACAGCAAAACTGATGTTTGCATTGTATTTAATAATTTTGCTGTGTACTTTCTTTTGATGTGGTATACCAGGGTCAATGTGCTGTCAATGGACTGAACCAGGGCATGTGAAGAATCTGGGGTAAACCATGGAAAGGTCTGTGGGGTCTGGATGTGGATAGGGGGCTGTGGTTTTGGTGCATTACACATGACAGCTAGAGACTGAGTGTGAACGAATGTGGCCTTTCTGTCTGTTTTCCTGGCGCTGCCTCGCTGAAGCAGGGGATAGTAATGCAGTTTTCCTGCAGGGTGGGGTAGCGATAGTAGTGGATGAAAGCAAGCAAGTATGAATATGTACTTATGTATGTATATGCTGATATGTATATGTGCATATGTAGCTGTTTATGTGTATATGAGTGGATGGGCCATTCCAAACATATTTTGATATGATCTTAAGGGTAAAAATCAAATTGCTAGTTCTTCTATTGGTTCGGGAGCCATGTTGGCAATTTCTTAACTTTTCCTTTTTTTTTTTTTACATGAGATTATGAAATTCTTCTGTAATGTGTGCAGTTCTGCTTTCCTTCTTTTTTATAGATCGGACAAGTAATAACATTTTTGCTGATCTGATACAGTGCTAAATATATATGTTTAAGCCATTTTCTTGTGTCTGGTTCGACTACTTTACTGATAACTCATGTCTTTCATCATTGCCTAGGGCCTCTCCATTTTTCATCTCTTTGGGAGTTTTTTCCACCTATGAAGTACTCATCTCAGGAAGTGTGATTTCATTTTGATTCTCGATATCTTGAGTTAGTTCTATCAGTTCACAATAATTTTCATGTTCCCTCCTATTTAACCAATCTTCAAAATATTCTTGCCATTGTGAGGCTACTTCTTCTGGTATGGCATATGCTGTATCCATAGTTCCTTTTCTGTAGTTCTTTACTACATCATAAAGGAGCTTCTAAGTTCCAGTCAGTCAATCAACCAGTCCATAGATCTTGTCCAATAACTTTTCAGACTTCTTTAGCTCTTTTTGTAATTATTTCAGGTTTGATCAGGCTTCTACATAACTTACCCTGTCTTGTAGCTCTGGTCTTCATCCATATTCTAAATGCTCACATTTTCACCTTTACTGTTTCATTCACATCTCCATTCCACTGTGCTGAGGTTTTCTCTTTTTGCTTCATGTTTTATTGTAACTGACTTATTTTGCTAAGTTGTATACATTTTCTTTAAAATAATGCCATTTGTCTTCAATGTCTTGTACATCTGTATATTACTTTGGGTAACTTAATGCATGTATATATGTGTATGTGTGGGCATTTATATATATACATATGTATGAGGGTGGGTTGGACCATTCTCTTGTCCATTTCCTTGCACTACCTCGCTAATTCGGGAGACCGCGACTAAGTATAATAATAGATAAATAAAACTTACTGCATGTTATAGTTTTGAGCCTGTCAACATTTTTCAAATTTTCTAGCAGGAATTTCCTTTGTTTCTATTCTAATTTTATTTTCTGGTTTTACTAAATTTGGTTTAGCCAAGAACATAATGTGATCTTAGTCACATGACACTTCATGCTATAGATTTAACATCTGTAAATGTCATTATTAGTAGTTGTTGATAAATCTATCTTTGATTTGTTGTTGTACCTTTGTTTTTGAGTGTTCCAGCTATACCATGACTACTTGTCAATTATATTTTATTTGCTTAGAATGTTTTCATAGTTGATAAGGAGTTGTGAACACAAAAATCAGTAGCTCAGTCACCTTCAAAATTTTTGTTTCCGTAACAATGAATGTTCCAATCACACTTTAATTAAGCTTTCTTTACCTTGTCCTACATGGTTATTCCAATCTCCTAATATGAAAATATTTTCACTCTGTTTTACATGTTATTGAATTTCTTGCATGGTATTACGTAACTCACCAGCAGGTCTACCTAGCTGGGGAATATATACTTGTTTAAGGCCCAGTTTTACAGATCTTAAATTTACTGATATGCACATTATCCAATTACCTATGCAGTTAACATTATCAATTCTTTTAGCTATTTATGGTGTCAAAATGAAACCAACCCTGTTTTAACGAGAGAACAAGGGCCTTTGTACTGTATACGAACTTACAGTTTTCATGCAATGATCTTTCTCCTTTCTCAATTCTTGTCTTACAGTGTCCCAGTAGGAGGTAGACTGATATTGAGTTTTGACATGCATAAAGCTTCTCTATTCATTTATTTTATAGGGCACAAGTTCATAGAATTTTAATTATTACCAGAAACTGTAACTGGTCAAGTCTGCCTCAGGGTAGAAGGCCAAGAGACACTGAAGATAAGAAACAGTGAAAAAAGACATGCTGGATGCATGTTCTTCACCAAACTCAGAAAATCCAAACTGTAACCAAGTTCAACCCAGACTTATTTACCCCCCAAAACTTACTTAACCTAATGGATTCCAGCTCTTCCCATACACAAAGTCCTATCTAGCCCAGCCTAACACATCCCATTCCAGTTTGAGCTAAAGAAACCTACCTGCATTTTGATTGTCAAGCTGAGTGATCAGGACCCTCCACTGACGTGGAGGCAAGGCCTGACGGGAAAGACCATTAGAATCGAGCACAACCCGCACTCCCACCTCCCTATCGTCCATTTCGACATACACTGCAAACACCAGACATTCTTTGGTCATGTTCATGCAACATTAAACAGGGGACTGCCTGCAAATTTAGAGAAGTGATAACACTTAATTAATGAATAACCAGTGGTCTAAAGTAATATTGAACAGAAAAATTCTTTGGGTCAGAGAAAAGCAAAATTTAAGACACTATCCAAACATTAACTTTGAATACTGGAAAGTAAATGATAAGACACTTAAAAAGTATAGGGGAAAACGAAACATGTTACGTTGATAGAATGATGGAATTAGAAAACTATATGGAGCAAAATCAAGTTTTTGTTGCTTGTATAAGTTGACTGAACTGTTTTTCTATGGTCTGATGTAGCTTCAGTATGAGTGCAATACCATGAAAGAAAGTGGACCTGCCATTATTAATCTGTAATCTTATGCTAGGTTTTTTCTTAATGTACCATCATGGGGGAAAAAAAAGTCCACTTTCTCTTTAAGGGGACAAATTTGGAAAATGAAAAATTTGGTGACTGCATATTTCGAGGGGTAAGACTCAAAGTAAAGTTCCAGTAAATACCTAATCAATTCCAAGTAGCTCCTTCCCTTTACATTGAGCCTATATGCCTTAATTCTCAGAATTCTTAAAATTCAGTTTTTGAAAAGATATCATTTAGAATATTTGAAATGAAGAATAGGATTGCTCTTTACTATTCTTGTCTCCCATGGCTGGAGATTATTCTTGGTGGGGCTATACTTGTGAAAAAAAGAGCCTGGAGGAATGAAAAAGTGAGGAATTAAGGCGAGATAGTGCATATCACATTGAAAAGCAACAGGGAGACTTTATGGAACAGAAAAACTGAGAAAAGATAACAATGGAAGAGGGTGGAAGTCATTCTTTGTATTCACCTCAAGCTTATATTATTTATGATTAATGTTTGAAGAGACAAAAAGTACAACAGTTTATTGTCAAAACAAATTTGAAAGGAAGGTCCACTAAGAGCAGAATTTTTAGGATTCAAACCAAATGGTTATTGTTCCAGACCTATGGTAATTACACCAAGGTCTACTGTGATCTTCCCAACCACTTCAGGATCCACCATGGCCATTTACAGCACCCCAGGATCCACTAAGATTATCCTGAACCATCTCAGGAACCACTATGACTGCCCTAAACCTCCTCAGGATCCACTATCAATGTCCTAAACTACTTTAGGATCCACTTTTACTCCCCTAAACTACCTTAGAATCCATTTTGAACACCATAAAACTATGGATCCACATTATTACCCCAGATCTAAATTGAACAAAACAGGGATCACTGTAATCCTGGCAGCTACACCAAGATCCATCATGATCAGCATGAGGGCAACCATAAGCTCCTCAGACCACAATGACAAGCAAGACCTACCATGCTGGCCAGTGTTATTGCCACAAAGAGATGGTGCTACCTGGAGCACTGTGCTTGTGGCATTGTTGGTATGGGTGCTGGTGTTAGTTCGGACGACTGCTAGAGAATCTCCAACACATCTACCCCGACGTGGACCCTCCAGCTCTAGTAGCTGGAAGTCCAAACGCACCTGGCGTACCTGGAGGATGAAAAGAATATAACTGGTGATATATATATAAATATAGTAGGCATTACAGGTCGAGTAAGATATCAGTATTTCTGCCTCAAGAAGAGAAATGAAACATGATTGAATTAAATCAGCTGAACACATCACCACCAACAGACGATACCATCATGTATAGCTGCAGATCCAAGAAATCATATCGCTATGAATGACGCCAACAAGAACTTTCAAGAGCAAACTACATGCACACTTGTCTAAGTACACACACAGTCAACCAAAGTAAAGAAAAGTCACTAAAAGGAGTAGTCAAGGAAAGAACTAAAATAAAAGCTCTTGTTGGACAACACTGTCAAATGTGATTTATAAGACTAAGGAAGCTATACTAAGAGTCTGGATGGTTAGGTTATTTAAGGAGCACAGAAAATAGCTATGAGATGTGGTTAGAAAAAAAGAGGCTATGTGAAGATGGATAATGGTATTGCGAGATAAAAATGGGTAACGGCAGGAGTCCACATGATGGTTAAGGAACAGTGGCATGTACAGTTTATGGAATTGGGATGAGTCTAGAGGTTATCTATAGGGGTAGGGATGTGTGAGGAAACAACTGAAACATCAAAAAGAATTGGGAGACTTCAATAGAGGTCAAGATGGGAGGAGAGCTTATACAAACTGGTTAAGCTCAATAAATTACATGACAGCTTGCAAACTCATAAGAACAAGTGAAAGATGAAAAGGTAAATGTTAGAAAACTACGAGACATCAGGAAATAATATATAGCACCAGAAAAGGTCAAATTATACATATGTGGTTAAGGATTGGGGGGGAAATGAGGAGGAAACACTCACCTCGGAGATGGACTTCTTGATGGTGATGAGGCACTCACCAGAGTCACGTGACTTGCCTGGGAAATCTCTATTTACAAACCAAGTTCTGTTCTGGATCACAGTTCCTCCACACACTACTGGGACTGTGGGAGAGTGAGGAAGTGATGACTACTGGAAAGTACTGGAACAGAAGGACTGAGCCCCCAGTTCACCATCCAGAGGTGATATATCCCCCAAACATTGCTAGTATGAGATGGGGATTTGATCCAAATCTTAAGAGAGAGCAATAGAAATACAACTGACAGTGTGAATGTGTGACTGTATCTGCTTATCTGTGTGGTATGTACAAACAAGTACTTCTGTGTTCTTTTTATTACATGTTCACCTAACCTATAAATATATACGTCATAAAGTGTAGTAACTTTGTGTGTGCAGTGTGGAGGACAAATGAGCAGTGTGCTCATCTTCATTTTGTTATATGGATCTTAGGATATGTAGAAGTGACGTTCGAAGTGCTGCAGTTATAGGTGAAGTCCCAGGAAAGTGACTCGTGTATGTCTAGGAAGTGTGGGTTTTGATGGGTGTTTGTGTGGTGGGATGGAAATTAAGACAGAGTTGGGAGGTCAGATGTTTAGTGTTTGTTGGGCCATTTCGTTTGTGTACGTGTTTTGTTAGTGTTATATTTTTGGGGTTGGGGGCTGCTGAAGTGTGAGGCATAGGTAAGCTTTTTATTTCTACTTGGGAGCTGATGATTATTTTTAAAGTGATTTGGTTGGGAGTGGGCTAGTGCTGTTCAATTCATAAAACCGAGTTGCAAAGTTTGTTCAGGTGGTACATGTATATATTTATACGCCTCTACCTAAGCCAGATGCAGATCGTAAAAAAAGTATCTTACCAATTTCAGTGTGAATCAGTGACACCACAGATGAAGGATTTTGAAAAATTCCCAGGGGTCTGATGTTACTCTGGTAGTCCTGCCTTCATTATCTTGTAATGTATCAAATGCTTGTGACATTTGCCATATATGTTGTACTGATATTTCATTATGTTGGATATAATCTTATAAGAAAATTGTCTCACGAGTGGTACTGATTATTTCAAAATTCTTTGAACCCATCAGAAAAGATACTTATTTACTGTCTGTACCCAGTTTATCGAACAGCCCCGAAGGGAAGATGAACAGGTGGGCTGACTGAGGACGCACTGCTGCAGCCAGGATTCAAACCTGTGCAGGCTCGACCCTGAGTGGCCCGTGAATGCGTCTTGGTTAGCAACGCTAACCACTACTATAGAAATTCCATTAACCAGTTATATTGGAAATTCTGGATAACAAAGCTACCGAGTTATTATGTATACCAGCATGTATTCATGTCTGAAATGCATTCAGAGGTGTGCATACAAGCTTATCAATACCTTAACATACATAAGCAAGAATATATTTCCCTGAATATCTCGGGGAAGGATACTTACAGACACAGCAGACACCTCCTGTAGGGCAGGAGCCAGAGGGAGCACCACCAGCCTGGTGACAGGCCTGGCTATGGTAGCAGGTGCCCACGGTCAGCAAGGGGTCGGCTGCTACGCACTCCAAAGGCTCCACCCTGGCCGGTGGCGGGAACAGCGAGAACCCAACTGTTAACAGACTCTCGTTACTCATGTACAACTGTTAATAGACTCGTTACTCACGTACTATTATTAATAGACTCGTTACTCAAGTATAACTTAAAACTCGTCCTACAAGTACAACTGTTAATAGACTTGTTACTCAAATACAACTGTTAACATACTCTCGTTACTCAAGTACAACTGTAGACAGACTCTCGTTACTCAAGTACAGCTGTTAACAGACTCTCGTTACTCATGTACAACTTAATAGACTCTACTCAAGTACAACTTAACAGACTCGTTACTCAAGTACAACCGTTAACAGACTCGTTACTCAAGTACAAGTGTTAAGTTTCGTTACTCATGTACAACTGTTAACAGACTCATTACTCGAGTACAACTTAACACTCGTTACTCAAGTACACCTGTTAACAGACTCGTTACTCAAGTACAACTATTAACAGGCTCATTACTTAAGTACAACTGTTAACAGACTTTCGTTACTCAAGTACAATTGTTAACAGACTCGTTACTCAAATACAACTGTTAACAGACGCGTTACTCAAGTACAACTGTTAACAGACTCGTTACTTAAGTACAACTGTTAACAGACATGCGTTACTCAAGTACAACTGTTAAAAGACATGCTTTACTCAAGTACAACTGTTAAGACAAGCGTTACTCACGTACAACTGTTAACACTTGTTACTCGAGTACAACTGTTACCACTTTTGTTACTCAAGTACAACTGTTAACACTTTTGTTACTCAAGTACAACTGTTAACAGACTCGTTACTCAAGTACAACTGTTAACAGACTCATTACTCAAGTACAACTGTTAACTGACTCGTTACTCAAGTACAACTGTTAAGCTCGTTACTCAAGTACAACTGTTAACAGACTCGTTACTCAAGTATAACTTAACAGACTCGTTACTCATGTACAATTGTTAACAGACTCGTTACTCAAGTACAACTGTTAACAGACTCGTTACTCTAGTACAACTGTTAACAGACTCGTTACTCAAGTACATCTGTTAACAGACTCGTTACTCAGGTATATATTAAAACACCATGACAATAAAACGTCATATAAATAAAAATGACCAAAGTTCACCATCATAATAATATGACGTCACATTAAGCAAGGGACAAAGCTGTATATAATATTATATATATTATACATATAAACTTGGAGAGAAAGTAGGAAGTTGACCATACCACAGACAACGGGAAACTTGGATCATGATAATGTGTAGTTAAGAGGGGGGAAAACAGGCGAGGTTGTCAGAAAATAAGAGAAAGTTAACCACAAGGAAAAGTAAGTCATGTTAAGTGAACTCCAGACACGATAGGGACAACATGGAGCCAGGAAAAGTTTGTATCACTGAAGAAATAAGAAAATAGATCGTTTTAAAATAATCTAATTCGTTCGAGTAATATCTCTACAGCTAAATAATTTGAGTGGCCTTGGGGGAAAACAAGATAATTTACGTCATGTTAGTATGTCTGATGTAGAAGGTTGACGTAGAGTGTCGGGTCTATTGTTAAAGGATATAGTTAGGTGAAAATGGCTCCTGACTTGGTGTAGGGGTGAGGAAGGGAGACTGTGTAACGGTACCAGGTACACCACCCCACTCCTGGGGCCGCCCCGCCCCGCCCCGCCCCATCACCCTTCTCCCCCCCCCCCCCTCCACAATCCCTCCCCCCACTCCAAAATTCCATCCCCCTAACCTCCCCTAGTAAACGTATAGCCCATGGATTATCTCGAGCGTGACGCTTCATGGTATGAAGTTGTACGACCTTTTATCTTCTGACGCTCTGCGTAAACGTAACTCTTACGTTTGACGCACTGGGTGTACGCAGTCACACCCGTACGAGCGTATTTCACCACTGACGCTGCCGGATTACTGACGCCAAAGCGTACGTTACTTTTATTTCCAGTTTTCCAGCATTTGGGGAGGTTGTGCGTCCAGTCTCTCATAATCAGGGATGTGCTACGTTACCTGCGCTTGTAATACGCTTATTTCCCGGTATTCTGATAATCAGATGGGCGTATTTCATGGGTCTATGAAACGCGTACGTATTTTTTAAAAAGTTTCTGACAT
>JAUTXX010520670.1:0-11448 GCA_032273605.1 Panulirus laevicauda | reverse complement strand
CACATCTCTCTAACCCTTTCATTACTTACTTGATTAAACCACCTCACACCACATATTATCCTCAAACATCTCATTTCGAACATATCCACCCTCCTCCGCACAACTCTGTATAACAGACGCCTCTCAACCATATAACATTGTTAGAACCACTATTCCTTCAAACATACCCATTTTTGCTTTCCGAGATAATGTTCTCGCCTTCCACACATTCTTCAAGGCTCCCAGAATTTTCGCCCCCTCCCCCACCTTGTGTGTGTGTGTGTGTATGTGTGTGGATGCATCTATCTTTGTCTGTTTCCTGGCACTACCTCGTTCACGCAGGAAACAGCAATTAAGTTTAGTAAAGGAAATATAAGATTACTATTTATACTACCTTTAAATGTAGTGGATTCCATCCGTATCCCTAAGAAAATGGGGCTACTCTGTATGTGTTGGTGATTACTGTCAGCTGCTGTTTTTGCATGTAACTTTTGATTTTTTTTTGAGTAGCCATTCAAGTTATTTTTTCAAGAACACTGGATAGCAGTGACTGGGTGTATGATAGTTATTTTCATGTATGGTAGAGACATTTAAGTCATTGGTTTGAAAAAGATAAAGATACACCTCTGAAAGGTAAAACAGAAATATATAGCACCATTCTAAGACAGATTTCAACATACAGATCTGAAGCATTGTCAATCGTAATGAAAAAAGCTTATTGATCAAACTGGCAAAATGAGAGCACTGAGGCTGCTCAAAGGAGTTACAAGAATGGATAAGATGAGAAACACCAAGGTAGAAATGATGGCGTAGAACAAGCAAAGATGCTATAGCCATTTTAGAAATTGGAAGACACCAGATACAGCAAGAAATATTTGAACTGGACCCAAGAATGAGATTTTTTAAGATGGATTGAGGACATCAAGAGCTCAAGTGAAAGAAGAGAGAAAAACTTGAGGAAATTGTAGAAAACAGAGTACAGAGATAGGATTAGTAGAGAGAGAGAGAGAGAGAGCGAGAGAGCACTATGGACAGACTTCCATAAGTGTACCTTGCTTTTTGCATAGGATTTTGGAAGTTTCCAGAATTTTGAAGCTTGAATTTTTGACATTTTGCTTGTATTGTTTAACAACGTATCCACATTATGTAATCTTTCTTCTTGGAATTGGAAATACAACATATTCTTTGCTACATTCATGTATTTATTTTCTTCAGGTACAACAAGTTACAGAAAGAGGCACAAGAAACAGAGACAAAACTATCAGAGTTACAGGACCAGCTGAGGGATGCAATAGAGGAGGGCGAGAATGCCAAAACTTTACTGAAGTCTAAGCTGGTTAAGGTATAAATGTCATTGTGTGACAATTTATTTAGAACTTCTTCCACCCTACAATTTGCAGAGTTCTGCTACATTCTTCTGTGAAATCCATATGTCATATATATAGTCCTTTTGTATGTTCTTCCTTCCATCTTATTTGTTTTTAAGAATCTCTCATTTATATCACTGAAATGCACTTCAGAAATTCTATTGTTTTCTTGTAGTCTTTATCCTCATACAAATCATTGCTCTGTTTTAAATGTTCTCAACCATTCTTCCCATGATAATGCATCCCTTTCTTATTTCTGCATTACTGTTCCTTTTCCCCCAAACACACATCCACATCATTACAGGGCCATTTCTGCTGCTTGTACTTTACTGTTCATTTGCTTGTGTGAGACTCATACTTTTCTCTTGATTGACGTATTTCAGATTCATGTCTCATAGCATATCACCTCATACATTCTTTTGTGGGAGAAAAGGGAGTGTGACTGTTGACAGTTCTCGCTATATGTGGTGGCACATTTCTCACCTCCAGACTGAGCTGTCTGACCATTAGAAAGAACTCCAGATTTCATGGGATCAAAATGCCATTTACCCCTAAATAGAGTCTTGCATTCTTTCCACATGCCCAGTTAATTTTAAAGTATTACATTTCATCCACTCTGCCACTCCGCAGTTCATTCCCTTTGCATTCTCTGCTATACCACATCTCATCAATGCTCCCTCATTAGTTTCTTCATCCTGTTTAGTTACACCACATGCTCCTTTCAAATAACATGTTTCCACAGCCTGGATTCTTGACATCTGTGGTTCATCCCATGTCCATGTTTCAGCTGCATAGATCAGGGTCAGGAGGACTATGCTGTCCTTAAATTGTTTCTTTATTTCTTTATTTACACTTCAACCCTTCATTTTTAGTCTCTCTGCCTCCCATATCTTTTACACAGTTTAGGACACTTTCTCCTGTCACTTTTTTGGACTTTTCAAAATCTGTACTTTCAGTATGTTTCCTTTAAACACCATTATTGTACTTTTACTCACTTTACCTTAAGTCACCTATGATAACACACATCATAAAACTCACATACAATCTTCTGCAACTCTCCTCACTCTTGGCAAACAACACAGTATCACTCGCCACCATACCTCACCATCACTCTTTATCTCTACAACCCTTTTCCCCAGTCTTGCTTTCATCCCTCTTATCACTCCATCCATATATGTTTTAAAAAGTCATGATAGCATCACACAATTCTGCCTCACACCCACATATACACTAAAACTTTCACTCAACTCTGGTATTAGAATGCCTCTTAATTCACAGGTTCTTACCTTTTTTGTTGGGGTGCACCTTCATTATTACTACACTCCCTTCTGTATCACATAAGGGAATGTGAAATGTGTTCCAGTCATTAGTACAGTCTAAAATTTTTATGTAATGTAATGAGTTTTTGGATATAATCCTCTGAGCATAGTTTTGAAACATTAACAAAACCTGTTATTCACTTGGGTTTTGAATTTGACCATTCTCTAGTCTTTGAATCAAATGAAAAATCTCTAACTGCAAGATTTGGGAATCAAATAAGAAATGTCTTTAACAGCAAGGTTTGGTTTTTGTGTATTACACATTACAGTTAGAGAATGGATGTGAGTGGATGTGGCCTGCCTAAGTCTGTTCCTGGCACTACCTTGCTAATGTGGGAAAGTGATCAAGTATGAAAAAATGAAGGATTAATTTTTGTGTCAAGGTGTTGATAGCTTATTTTAGAGTGACTGGTGCCTACATTTCGCCAATTTTTTTGGTCTGTTTTGTCCTGTTTAGGACTTATCCTGGATAGCAGGGCAATGATTGTTTCAAGACCACCATGCACAGAGATGAGCATCTCTCATGTTAAAACTTCTTTATTTGTTCTTTGAGTTTGATGATGAACAACAAAGTAATCTGGTATAATGTTTAACCATTCATGGACCTTTTTAAGGAGTTTGCCAATGATAAACTTATAATATTTTTTCAGACTGAAGATGAACTTCAGGCAAGTCAGAAACAACTGAATGATGTTAATGAAGCCCTTCAGAAAGCCAAAGATGATGAAGAAAATGCCAAGAAGGAGGCTCAGGAACAATCCAGGTCAGTTGATTATGAATTTTAAATGCTTCCTTTGAAGAGTATTTTTATGGTTGAATGGGTTTCTGTAATATTTCAAGTTGTATCACATTTACCTCTTCAGATTGGCAGCTGAAGTTCAAGACAAGTATGAGAGAGAAGTAATGCTCCATGGGGCTGATCTGAAAGCCTTGGCAGCACTGAAAGAAAGACAAGCTGAACACAACTCTGAGCTTCAAGAGGCAACCTCAGCCAGGCTAAAGGCTGAAGAAGCTGTAAGAGGTGAGACCAATATGAGGGCAGCTCCTCAACCCCAATAAAAAAGCTAGCTAGTGGAATATTAAAGAATTTTTTAAAGGTCAAGATAAAATTGAAAATTTTATCCTTGCACTTATTATGATGAACATATTGTGTAGGGCTTGAAAAAATTAATTAGTCAGATTTAAAGGGAAGACAATGAGCCAATTCTTGAGTACTCATCAAAAACGTCATATATTATCATTATGTAACTGTATAGGTAGTAGTTGGTAGGCAGTCAGCGATCAGAGAGTGTATCACCAGTACTACCCGCCTAGGTATTGGTAGAGTTAGTAATGCATGTGCATATGTTATCATTATACACACTTAAACAGCACATCTTGGCATTGCATCATCCATAAATTGCTTAAATGATGGTGAAAACAAAGTAATGAGATGAAATTGATAAAAGAATTACAAAGTGCATACCAGTCATCATTTGGCCAAATCCTTTTTTTTTTGTTTGAAGTTTCAGAACGCCACCACATGTGGCAGCACCTAATAGAGCCTAGGCCAAAATGTTTATTGACTTCATTTGTAATTGGTATCCATAGGGTTAAAATTTCTTTTAAGGGTTGGAAAGATACAAAACAATATTTCTCTCAGACCAAATTTCTTGAAAGAAATTGGATATTCTTCTTATCAAAGGGTTGTCACTTGTACACATAATGCCAATTTGAAATATTTTAAAATTTCTATGACCATATTTGTAAGGAATGTGTATGAATATCAAAGAAATACGTTTGATGACATTTTGATGTATATGGAATATAGGATATCCATATTGGTGGTAATTTTGAAAAGTTGAGCCCATTTTTTCTCCATGATTCCTTCTTTAAGTGTAACCCAAGATGGTGTAAGTTTTCTTGAATGAAACACACACAGGGCATTGTCCATTTGTTTATTACATTGGCGCTTTGGATTTTGTACCATGTTACATCTTAGATACCTTTATGAATAGTGTAGGCTCTCATGAGCTTTTTGACAGCATATCTATATTTGTATGCACTTTTTTCTTTTTCAGACACTCGGCTAGGCTTTGAGGAACGAGAGAATGTTCTTCGTCGTGAGAATAAGGACCTTCTAGTCAGATGCAATGAACTAGAGGAACAGAATAAATCTATCCTTGATCAGTTTACTCAACTGTCTGATAAGATGGCAGCAATTCAAGCCAAACTTACATCATCTGCGGTATGAAATTATGCATTATTAGCCACCAAAAAGAGAGTATTAATTAATGTTCCTGATTAACTTTTCTCTTTTATTACCTTGAATCTTACCTTTTCCTATGCTTAGGTTAAGTGCATAAAAGGCTCTCGGTTCATGCATACATTCCCAACTTATGCTGAGGGTGCTAAAGTTAGAAGTGCCTCTTGATATCATGCTTAGTACACTTGAGTTGATATGTCAGACAAGGTAGATGCATTCATTAACAGTACCGTCATACTCAATAGTCCTCCACTGCACATAATTGGAAATTATTTGTTTGGGTTCCACATAGGAATTATCTTTAATTTGAATTATTTTACTTTAGGCATTTGTTTTATGGTTTGCTTCTTCAAATAACTTTGTACCATCTCACAGACCTTTTCATCAGTGTATTACCAAACTTATGTCACACACAGTCATATCATCATAAAGGGCATTTGTCCATGTTTTGTTTTGAATGATTTCTCTTCACCTTTATCACATTGTTCTTTTATCAGTAAATTCCTGAGATTTTCACTAAACTGGTGAAGTTATCCATTGCAACTCAACATTGTTTTTGCCTCTCGTAACCCAGGAAGACTAAGGTTGGTTTCTTATCTGTGCACATTGGTCAAGCATTTTATTATGAAAGCTTCGTGCACAGTATCTTTTTATGTAATTACCTATTTGTACCATACAAGGAGGGAATTTTACACTCGTCAGGTCCCATCTCTTGAATATTTTCTTTGTCTTTGTTTCTGCCTCACCCACATGTGTACAACTGGCATTCTGTTAAAAAACATACAATCTTTCCTTATCATATACAATACTTGACAACATATAATTCATAGGGCTCATTCTTCCTAACTCTAGATTTTCCTGCAGCGAGCATTATGCACCAGTCTTGCCTTTTGGTAAAATAATAGGAGAAATAGATTCGAGTATTTGGTAGGATCATTTAGGCAGGAGCATTAGGTAGAGGTCATAGATAGGATAATTTGCCAGGAGCATTAGGTAGTAGTCAGTAGGAACATTAGGTAGGACCTTCTGCAAACACTGCACTAAAGTTCTTTGCCAGCTGCCTGTTAAGGGTGAGGCATTAAAGGCTAAGAAGCAGCACTGGAGTTCACTAGTTATGGAGAATCTGTTGCCTTGGCTACCCCCTTGAGGGAGTTCCAAATGGGAACAGGTATTAGAGATATAGATAGATTGATCTTTATCTCCGATTCCCATTCCCCACAGGAAATCCCTGAAGGGGGTGACCATGGCAAAGGAGTTTCCAAAGTTGGTGAACTCCAATGCTGCTTCTTAGCCTTTAGTGCCTCACCCTTAATAGGCAGAGGGCAACTATAGTGCAGTGTTTCCAGAGGCTCCTACCTAATGGTCTTACTGATTACTTATATCTAATGTGTCTACAATCATACATCTTAAGTTTATGTATGGTGTTTGCATGAACCACGTCCTCATTCATTGTTTCATTCATTAACCACCCTTATGCTATAAAAGTACTTCTCTACATTTTTTTTAATGAATATGGGTTGTTTATGGGTTTGTTCATATAGGGGTTGTAATGTTCCTGTGTTAGCTAAGCAAGTTTCAGTGAGTATTCATGAGAAACACAAAACTAAGGGAAAATACATGTAAAAAGGCTTTTAGAAGAGTAGCAGTGTCTATGTGTCTTTGCCCTTTTGCCAGCCTGCAGAAATAGGCTGATGCATCCCATTTCTACAAGAGTAATTCCTTAAAAAGTTACACAACTGCATGCATTACTGCAGGAATAGAATGATGCATTTACTTATGCTCACATGGAATTCATTGAGGAAAATCATAATTTGATAGATATGGTTATCTTTTGCTTTACTTCCATTTTAGGGCATGCTTGTCATATTGACATGTTTATTTTTATGCATTATTTTGAATCAGATGTGATCACAATATGTTATCAATAGTATATTGATAAATTATTTATTTTAAAAATTTTCATAATTGCATTGCCATGTTTACAGAATGAGAGTGGCAATGCACCATTCACAGAGGAAGAAGCTCGATCCTCAGATCAGCTTCGTGAGGTTATCAAGTATCTTCGTAGAGAACGAGATGTTGCTTCTGGAAAGTGTGAGGTAGCACAAGCAGAGAACCAGAGGTTGGAAGCCCAGAGAAATATTCTTAAGAGTCAGGTTGATAAGTTAACCAAGGACCTGTCTGAGGAAAGGGAAAAAAACCAGGTAAGGAAAACTAGCAAATTGAGAAAATTGGGTACTTTTGTCAACATTTTCTCAGATTTATATGTGTGACATTTATCCTACCCTTCTTATATTACTTAATGCAAAAAGGTGACACTTGCTCTACTGTAATGTTCACCCAGTTGGTAGACTATATTTGTCAGCAAATACTTTAAACTTTAATGATGGATCAGCATATATTGAAGATGTTGAAGAGGTCAATCTTTAGTGTTTGTTTAAAAGAAAAAAATTCTTTTGGGGTATTACTTTTGATAATCATTAAACCCATTCATTGTTAGTAGTGTCACTATTTTTGTGTCTGCATTGAGTGTTCTTGCCTTGTTTCTTGTAGAGAAATATTTTGATGTGACATTCTTTTAGGTTGCTTTAGTCTATCTCACTCCTACCAGTATCATTCCAGCATTATGTATGGAAGGGTATTTTGATGTAGAGGTTGGAGTTGCTGATCATGTCTCTAGCACAGGCTCACCAAGGCTCGAATCCTTGATGATGAATTACATATTTACACTATAAGCGGATGGGGGTTTACACTTGTCTGGTCCCATCTCTTGAACATTCTCTTTTATCATACACTATTTTAGATTCATGTAAGTTATAAGCATTAACCATGTCCCCAGTCATCTTATGCCATTCATCCACCACTCCGATACTTTAAAAGTATTTCCCTGCATATTTTTTAACAGATTTCTTGCTAAATTATATGTTAAATCCTTTAGTTGCTCAGTCCCCATATATCTCTAAGGACTGCTCACAGTTTGTTTCATCAGCCCATCATGTGCTTTCTCTAGATCCATAAATGCCAAGGCTGAAGTGATTGTAATTCAGTTGAAATGTAATTAATTACAGAAATTTTTAATTGAAAATAGAATTGAAGTGACTAAGTGTAATAGTAATTAATTGTGATCAAGGGAGGAAAGTGGTACTATTAGCCTTTTAAATGCAAAGTTGGGCAAGCAGTACTTTTAAAGTACTGGCGGTAGTGGTGCTGGTCCAAAAAAAATAATGTCAGTAGCAGTAGTGGTATGATTTTTTTTACCAAATTTTTTTCCAAATTTGGGAAATTGTAATTATGATTGATTTTAGTTTGTAGTAATTGTAATTTTGATATGATTGCTATTTCCAGATGTATTTATGATTATTATTATAATTTCGTATTCTACCTCGCTGATGTGGGAAACAGCGATTATGTATGATAATATAAGATAATAACTGTAATTTAGAAATGGAAAGCAATTGTAATTGTAAGTGAATTTTTCACTCATAATTGCTCTTACCTTGATAAATGCCAGATCTAGATTTATGTATATGTCTGTGAGTTATAACCACAAACAATAAATAGTAAGTGTCTTAGTGAATTTATATCACAAAGCTCACTTCCCTTTACATCCCCCTCCCCCACCATCCCTTATGTGAATATATGGATAATTGCATAAGCATATGTGAAAGTATGAATGGATAAATCTTAAAAAGTAAACATGAATAGTGATGTGTCATGTGAATTTGCATCCCACCACCACTGCCATTGGGTGGTCTGTCCATTAACTTCAGCACCATACCACAGCCATGTAAGATATGTCTGATTGCTTGTTTGTAGTTGTCCTTATCCTATACATTTTTATTTGCATACTTGTTCATCATTTTGGTTGAAAGTGTATATATTACAGTTGAATGTACAAGGTAGGAAGGAAGTCTGCTGAAGAGGTGGATAGATGCACTAAGAAAGTTAATAAGGCTGTTAATATTTCAGATGAAGATGTTAAAGGAATGATTATTAAAATAATTTTGTATATACTGGGGCCATTGGGCTGTCAGTGGACTGAACCAGGGCATGTGAAGTGTCCGGGGTAAATCATGGAAGGGCCTGTGGGGCTTGGATGTGGATAGGGAGCTATGGTTTTAGTGCATTGCACATGGCAACCTCTTTTAGGTGTGAGTGGATGTGGCCTTTCTTTATCTGTTTCCTGTCAATACCTCACTGACGCAGGGGGCAGTGATCAGGGGGGAGGTTGTGCTGTGGGGGGAGGTTGAATACCTCCCACGTGTTCCCTGCGTGTAATAAAAGGTGACTAAAAGGGGAGGGAGTGGGTGGCTGGAAATGCTCCCCTCCAGTTTTTACTTTTCTGAAAGAAGGAACAGGGAAGGGGGCCAAACGAGAATTTTTTGTCTTAAGCTCAGTCTTCTGTTCTCGACGCTACCTCCCTGATGTGGGAAATGGCAAATATGTATGAAAAAACATATATACGTATATGTACGTGAAAGTTTTTTATCATTATTATACTTTGTCGCTGTCTCCCACGTTAGCGAGGTAGCTCAAGGAAACAGATAAAAGAATGGCCCAACCCACCCACATTCACATGTTTTTACATACACACTCACACACACACACATATACATACCAATACATTTCAGTGTATACATACATATACATACACATGTATACACATGTGTATGTGGGTGGGTTGGGCCCTTCTTTCGTCTGTTTCCTTGTGCTACCTCGCTAACGCTGGAGACAGAAAATAAGTATAATAAATGAATATGAATAAATATAAATATCTGTGCTTGTGTGTGTGTATATGCTATATATGTGTATGTGATCAGATGTGCCTTTCTTTGTCTGTTTCCTGGTGCTACCATGCTAATGCGGAAGATGGCAATCAGTTATGAAAAGAATCACACTATGAAGTGGATAAACTTTAGAAAGCTTGACTAACCATTCATTGCTCCCTCATCCCACTCCACTGCCATCAATCCCTGTAAGAATCATTTGTTATGTGATTTGTTAGTTAAATGGCAAATGTTGCTGAATCAGAGAGTCGAATTTACATCATGACAGGTTGTTTTATATTGATGGTAACCTATTTAAGATATACTGTATATGTGAGAATAAGATTGGGGAAACTTTTGGTCTGGAAGAAAACCCCCTAATAACATGTGTTTGTATCCTTGTACAGTGACATTCCACTGTAATGACAGATGGCCTGGAATGTAACCCTGTCATTTTGAAAGGCCTCCCCCTTTTACTTAATGGCTCAACTGTAGTTTTATCATATGTAGATTGTAATATTGACATGAAGTATGTTGAGATCTCTCCTTTTGGTGGTTCTAGCTCTACATCCTTAATAGTCATATATGAATCTAAAGCGTTCTGGCATATCAACTCACCCAGGCTAACCTCACAACTTGACCTACATGTCCTGTGGCAGAATGTGGGTTCACTTTCCTCTCTTCTGATGGTATTACTTTGGTTTTTGTGTCTAAGGGCTGGTTGCTTGTGTGTCCCCACCATTAGCTAGACTGTATAATACTAGGGAAGCTAATGTGTCACATAATTACTGTGACTGTTGGCAACACAGGAATATGCCATTTTTTCTGACTTTCTTTCTCTGCACCTGGAAGCTTTGAAATTCTTTACTCCATGTCTTTCCTGAAAACTGTGATGTAGCACTTTTTACAAAATAGACTGGTTTTCTACCCAGGGTTCAAACTTCTTAAAATACTTTTCCTCATTTCTTCTATCTCTCTTTAACCCTCTTTATATACCAGTTAAGACCCAGCCTTGATTTAGCCTTCTGTCCATTACTGGAGATTCCATCATAAGAAAAAAATCTTATCTTGTTAAAGATGTGACAGTCACTTTTAAGTGCTTAGATCCTCCTCATATTTTTGGAATTTATTTATGGTTTCCGTCTGTCAGTCTGTGTGTTGAAAGTGAAGAAAAGCCTATTGTATCTTGATTATTCCATGTTATAGCTTTAGTCATGAACAGGAGTTGTCATTAGGGCTTAGCAAAGAATGAAAAAAAGGGCTAAGAAAATTGATAAAACAGGAAAAAATTATTTAAGAGATTTTGAGAGAGTATGTGATTCGGAAAAATGTGAGTGAGTAAGGAGTTCCAAATGTTACTGGTGTAGGGAAAGAAGCCAACATCATAATGGTCTACCCATAAGTTGCCAGTAATCACACCTAATTATTTGATGTATAATTGTTTAAAGTACTGTGTTGTTTAGCTAATGGTGAAGCACCCAGATCTCAGTTGAAGAATCTGTAGTAAACTGGTATCTGTAGAAATGAGAATGAAAAGTGACAACATTGGATAAGGAAAAAGGATTAAGTTTTTGGGAGAGTTTTGATAAGTTAGATGACTTTAGAATTGACTTCTAAGTATATCGAACAAGAGCTGCCTCAGATGTGAGATTGGGATTTCATATTTATTTATATATTTATTTTGCTTTGTCGCTCTCTCCCGCATTAGCGAGGTAGCGCAAGGAAACAGATGAAAGAATGGCCCAACCCACCCACATACACATGTATATACA
>JAUTXX010520659.1:0-11449 GCA_032273605.1 Panulirus laevicauda | reverse complement strand
ATATAGGATGTGCGAGAGTCCACGCATCAGTATGAAGTGTGTGAGTGAAGTCCTGGTGTTTCATTGCTTGTGAGAAATCGTATGATGGTGGGACGAGTTTGTTCTAAAGCCATTGTGTTCGTGATACGAAAGAGTTCCCCAAGTCAGTACTGCAAGTATCTGGGGTATCCCTCCCTGTATTGGCATATTGATCGGAAGGTAGGAAGGTACATGAGAGATCTCTAAAAGTCGATATCTTACTCCTGGGATTTATAGTCTTGCGGGTTCGGTCCCCCTAAACTGGATTCCTGTGTTGGGATACGTTGTGGATTCGAAAGCGGCGTGATGTATTGGAGATCCTATGTTTGTGTGCTAAACGGGGATCCCAAGATGGTATGGTACATGATATGGCTTAATGTATGTCAGAAGTGGAGGAAGAAAAGGAATTGGCGGAAGGGGAAGGGGAGAAGGAGAAGGAAGGTGAAATAACAGAAGCTTTGGGGTATCGGGATTTGAAGTTTCAGGAGAGAGAGAGGGGTGCATGAGACAGAATGAAGTGATTCGATGTGGTATACGGGGAGCCAGGGCAAAGCCAGCGCAGGTGAAAACAGAATAGTCTGTGAGGCTTGGCTATGGATGGAAGACTGTGGTTTCAGTACGTTATAAGTTACAGCTAGAGATTGAATGTCAACAAAACTAGCCTTTTTTTCTGTTAATGCTCTACCTAGTTGAGGCAAGAAACGGCGAACTTTTACTAATAAAATGTAGTTTCAGTAACATCCACTTGAACACTATCAAATATTGCTGTAAGTTCTTTCCTTATGTTGTACTATGAAACATGACATTTACATTTTAAGAACTTTAATAATAAGTGACTCACAAACTGGAAGGAAAAACGATATCGTATGATTTACATCAAGCTGGATTTCCCATGCAACAGTGGTTGAGAACAGTATAAAAGGAATTTCAATATTATAGACAGCTTTTGGACCCTTAATTAAGCCTGCGTAGTCAAAGAGCAAAAGACATAAATGTTTGTGATAACACATCTCTCACTGATATAACTTTTATGGACATGTGAGGCGTCCGTTGTGCCTCATGATTAGCAGATTGATGATAATATTGGGCCAGGGGACCTGCGTCGGTGTGTGAGGATAACCTGTAGGGTTTATGGGAGGTGAACGTTCGTAGGTGTAGGAGGTGAGCCTGCATGGATGTGGGAGGTGGGCTTGCATGGGTTTGGGAGGTGAGCCTGCATGGGTCTAGGAGGTGAGACTGCATGGATGTGGGAGGTGAGCCTGCATGGGTGTGGGAGGTGAGACTGCATGGGTGTGGGAGGTGAGCCTGCATGGATGTGGGAGGTGAAACTGCATGGGTGTGGGAGGTGAGCCTGCATGGATGTGGGGGGGTGAGCCTGCATTGGTGTGGAAGGTGAGACTTCATGGGTGTGGGTGGCGAAGACATAATGGTAAGTACGGAGCTGTAACCTTTATATGGGCGCGTGTTTCCAATGTGGGAGTGTGATACAACACGTAGGTTTCTCTTCTAGGCGTGGGTTCAGCTCTGTAGGGTGAGATGACAGCTGGTGGGGGTGTGGTGCCTCGCTGGTGGGCATGAGCAGTCAGCTGCTAGTATGGGCGTACGACCATCACCTCAGGTCAGGTCAGGCCACGGTGGGTGCAGCCGCCGCACAACTGCCATCATCCCTCACCATTACGGCGCTGAGCAACAGGTTCCTCTTGTCACAACCGCTAATTCAAATCTACGAACTTCACGACTCTTTTGCAAGACCTGTTAAAAAGAAAAAAAAGAAGAAGAATAGCGTTTGTGTCTATCGTGTATGTAAGTTCGTGTCTGGTGTGGCCGCCCGTGGTGGCAACACACACACACAGGGCGAGCGGCGTGTGTCTCTGCTCGCCGATAATGATAAATGGCCAGTAATTATGGTCTCAAAGCTGGGAGCGATGACGGGCCCAGGTTCCTCGAGCCAGCCAAGCCTCGCCGGCTATCGCCCATCAAAACACGCTCGGCCGGTGTTCAATCAAAGTGGGATATAAGCGCTAATCCCTTGATAAAGACCTCTCGTGTTTCCCGCAGCCTCCCGTCACTCGCCGTAACGCCGGCCATTTCTCGCGCCTCGGTGGGCGTGATTGATTAGTAAAGCTGAGGTAACTCGACCGCCGTTTTCTTTTAGAGGAAAAATGTATATGAAAAAAAAAATTGAGTAGTATGAGTGGCCTCAAAGTGAGGGTCGGATCACAGCTGAGCCGAAGTATTCGACCGGGCAACGCCAGAGGACTTGGTGGGCCAGAGAGGAAGGAACTTGTGGCGATATTTATCACAGACCGTCTCACGAAGTCAGAGACCGTTGGACGGCACACGCCGCACTTACCAGACCCACATGCCTCGGGGATCAACCGACGGGTGGGTTGGTGGTCTCCCAGGAACCCACCACCCCCTCCATACAGCACTGGCTCGCCTCACACTCCGCATATTAACGACAGGTTTATATACCCCGGGCTTGGCCAGGCCCTCTGGACCAATACGGAACATTGCCAACGAGTGGAATACCCGATGCATGACGCCGATGTCAGAGGCCGGGGCGAGGAAGGGCGGCGGAGTGATGGTGTCGCCCTTGACGTGTCGACTTCGACATCTTATGGAAGGGACGTGCATTGAGGAGGGCTGGACGTGACGTCTGATGCTGTGCTGCGTATGAGGTTATAGGCCTTTGTTGTACGTATTGAGTTTAAGGCTTGGGTCCAGGTCTTGGTCTAGGCGTGGAGCAAGTTTAGGAGAGATTTGGACAACAGTTGGCTGTGGGGCTGTACTTGGGATGGTTTCAGACAAGGATATATATATATATATACTAGCCATGTATCTCGTAAGTGCCTTAGAGAGCGAATAAGAGGTGCGGAAGCTGGGAGCTGGAAATCCTTCCTATCTGTATGTTTACATTTTAGAAAAGCGAAAATAGTAAGAATCCAGTTGCTCATGAAATCTCGGCAGCCTCCCATGGCACTGAATTGCCAGTCTACCCAATTAAAGTTTTCAGCTCTTGGTATTTACCTTCATTTCCTGTGTATAATGGATGACCCCCCGTCCTGGAAAGTCAACAGAAACCGCCACTGTTAAGGCAATTATTGTGTCGTGGGTAAAACAAATGCTTTAAGCGACCGAGACATTTCTCAAGAAAGTTTTTATCGAATGTAATTTGAGAAAATGGGAGTTTAGGGGGCGTGTCGCTGCTGCGTTTGGGGGAGGGGGATTGTTGTTCCTCCTGTCGCATTGTTTGCCATCAGACTTAGAATACCATGGTGGTAGTACAAAACCCGGCATCCCATGCATCCACAAATGGACTGATGGTTTCCTGTCGGAGTTAGGTCACTTGCTGTGTATATCATGTAAGGGAAGATACATGGGAGTACATAGAAAGGACAGATAAGGAGACCCGATGGTCCACGACGAAGTTGTCAGCTTAGGGACGGCATTTATGATGTCTTAACGTCCTACTAATCTTACTTGTAGTAGAGACGGGATAAATCTCACTTTGATTCAGTTTGGCTGTTGCGGCATTTCCGAAATTCCAGATCTGGTCGAGGAACAGTCTACCCGGAAATCTTGCAATAACACGTAAGTTAGGTGTCCTCACAGACGACCTCGACGCCACTGCAGCACACCACCCACTGTGGCAGCGTGCCACTGCTCGCCTAAGAGGTTCTCACAATGCATGGAATACCAAACAGGGCGGGAAGACCCTCAGCATAGATCAACAAATTAACAAGGCAGGAGACACGAGGCTTCGGGAGATAACGAACACCAGACCATCGTCATGGAGGGACAACACCTGGAGGTGTGGACACAGGTCTCGTTGAGATATATCAGCTGTCATGCTCACCTAAACAGAAACAGAACAAAACGCTTTTGTCGTCAACTTAAACTTTACAGTAGGGATGACTATACCCAAGACCCCTTATCCAGAGGTTTTTTTTTTTTGCAGCTTTAAGGCTTCGCTGAACACATCAGCAGGGACAGGATGGGTAAGCAAGAGGCTCTTTGACGAGCCTTTGCATTGTCCAGTCAAGAGAGAATGGTATAAGTTGGCCAAAAAATGACTTATCAGACTCGGTTTATCTTCAAGCATGTGGAGTCCAATATCACCCATTACAGCACAGAAACAGTCACATGTAAATGTGATGATAGGGAACGAACTGAGTACATCAGTTCACGGAGCTAGTTAAGGTACTGTGCCTCCCTACACAAGGATAGGATTTAGATCCCTCACAAAAGACAAGAACATTATCAAACCAGTTATCGGAAGATATCGTCTCACAGAGTACCTGGAAGAAACGAGAAACTCACAATATCATACGCATGTTTTTGGTTGTGATAATCATTGTTTGCTAAATGACCCATAAGCCTGAAATCGTAGACGCACGCGAAGGGCACTTAATGGGAATGAATTACGTTTGTTTCCAGATAGTCGGAGATGGCTAGCTGTTCGTGTGCCCTCAGAGCCCCAGTTACCTCAAGAACATGAATGTTAATGACGACAGTGATATTCGTATGGAAGTGAGAAAGTCTATGTAAAGAGCCATGTACGGTTGTTCATAGAAACACATGATAGGAAGGGACAGCACGGGTCAGCCCTTTTAGAGGAAAGGTAGTAAGATTAATCGCTCCGTCTGGCATAGCCTCAAGATGGCGAGAGAGAGACGAACTGTTTGTTGCAAACATAATGTGAATTGCGAAAGGAGTCCCACCTAACCATTGACAATATAAACATACAAGAAAACGGAATCATTACCTGAAGATTAAGGTCGTACGAATACAGCAGCAGAACACAAAAAGACGTAATAATGAAACAAATGACACTAAAGTGGATGTAAAATCAGCAGGGGGACAGCTCGGGCGAATGGAACATGGAGCTGTGATGTCATTAAGAATCTATTTTGGAAGTTTAGAAAATGGGAAAAATATACACAGAAATAATGACAACAACAGCTGGAACGAGGAGACGTGATGTTGATGGATTGCATGCAATGATTGCCTTCCAGACCTCGTAAAGACAGCAGAGGTGCGTTAAGACCAGGTAAGTGAGGTAGGGAGGTAGGAAACGGCGTGAAAATCATTTAGCAATTTGGAGTCTTGGTGTTCCATTTGCCAGGGTTGCTGACTCTCTCGTGTTCCAGTACTCAAGTTCCAGATTGTTCCAACACCCAAATACCCATGTATCCGTACTATGACACATTCCAGTACCTGAGTTCCTGGGCTGCTTCTTTTTTTTCTTTTCATATCCTCAGGATCTAAACCCCCTAATCGTTTCTCATCAAGCTCCAGACTGGAGGACTCGCCCTGGTATACAGTTTTCCGGATTTTTAACATAGTCTCGCAGGCGGATCTGTCACGAACGGTCACCCTTGTGATGAAGAACGTGAGCTGCTGAAGTCTTCCAAGTTACCTGACGAAGGGTTATCAATATTCAAATTACAGCTTTTGCGAAACTAAAATGGTACGAGGCTGTCCTGCTTGTCGATGACCAGCTGTCGACTCTTTATCACCGCAAATTGAAGAAGACTTTGCTGTTAGTGTATAGTTTACATGTGGTAGTGGTTTACATTAGGTTAAGGTTTCTAGAGTTATCGTTCGTGCTATGTTGATATGTACGTATACTATTACGGGCGTTAGAAATATTCTCAACTCTCTCCTGAATCTTCGAGCTTGCAGGGCCTATGACCCTTCCTTCTTTATTAAGTTATGACTTTTTCTCTCTCAACTCATGAACGGTAAACAAGTTTAAGATAGAATACAAGTCTCGTATTCATCTTTGTGGGGAGAGAGAAGTTTTCCAAAGCTGGAATGTCACCCCCATGTAAAGCATGTTGCTGTCAGGCAGTCTCTTTTTTGTACATGAACACTCACTTAAAAACCACACGAGTGAATAACATCCATCAAATACCTCCCTTCGGTTGTGATATGTACCACACAATGGGACGATATTTCTATGAACATTTCATCTACTCCAAATGGAGAATTATTCACAGTACGTTACAGCAGTAATCTTCCAGACTTAACCAGTCCTGTTCTCTTAATGCCTTGCAGCCATCCTTACAGTCCCATATCCTCTCCCCACATATCTGACCCGCGAGGTAAATAAAGAATTACACAGACAGTTGAGTAAACACGTAATGACTAAGAGTCTCAGGATGCGCTTCATATCCTAAAGCACGTGTCAGAGTTCATATCTTAGACGAGAGCCATTACGACCGTGACACGAAATTGGGCTTTTATTTGCTTGGAGAAAAAGTGAACGATGGCGAAGAACAGAAGACAGACAGACACGCATACAAACATGCGTAAGTTGAGAGAGGGAGGGAGAGAACGGGAGAAAGTGTTTGCCAACGTATCTACTTACCAGCGAGTACCAACGAGGTACCTGGGTCTCCTGGGCTGCTGGGGACGTTGCCTTCAGCGTCTCCTTGGCTGCTGAGCGAGGGACCTCTAACGCCTCCAGGGCTGCTGGGGATGTCGCTTCCAGCGTCTCCTTACGTCATGCCTCGCTGCAGCATCTCGCCACGATATCAGTCGTGAGACGTTCCTCAACCCGTCGGTGAAATGAAACCTTTCCTCCTAGGGCCACATGCACTGGTCGCGAAGCCATGACCGCACGTACCTACATCCCACACTCGACGGTGCCTTCAGCAACGGAGTTAACCTTGGCATATGGTGCCGTCAGTGGCGTCCCTAGAATTTGCCTTATGTCATTCTGTAGTACCATGAACAGCGATTTCAAGGCCTCTTTATGGCTCCATGAATATTTCCCTTAGCACTTGCCTAACGTCATTCTATCCAACCATGAACAGTAGTTTCAAAGCCTCATTTAAGGTGCTATGAATGTCACTCCGAGCATTTCTCTGTGGTGCTATGGGCATCAATTCCCACATCATTCTATGGTACCATGATTATCGTCTCCATCGCTTAGTTATGGTTCCATTAAACGTCGTCTTGAGCCCTACTGTGTCTGTGTGGTGTCTCAGGCCTCACGTCTCTGTATGGTGCTTCAACCCCTCCCCCCTCCTCCCCCACGTCTCCGTATGGTGCCTCATGCCCCCTATAAATGGCGGGCGGTGCACCGATGCCAATTTCTCAAGCCAAACATAATGGACAGGTTGAAGGGGCGCCCTTAGTGAACCGTTCGACCCGCGCTTCGCGGGGAGCCAATGATGACACGTTTTATTGTTCTTAGCAGGTAGTTTAGTGGCGAGTGGCGCGTTGCTTAACCATTTATTGATAAGGTTGTCTGGCTTAATGTTTCAGGTCTTTATTCTCAGTCAGGTTAATGGAGTCCAACGAACATGCAAAAAAAAAAGAAAGAAAAAGGTGACTCGAATCGGCTGTTCACTTTCCTCACAGGGTTCGGTTCGATAATGCAATTCCACGTGCTATGAAGGAAGTTCCCTTGACTATAATATAAGCAAAGCCTAAGCATTGCGTAAATGATGGATTCTTCAGAGTCTCATAGAATATATCGTGTTAGAACCTCTCATGCTCGTACAGTTTGGAACTGAAGTGCCAAACAGTAACATTCGATTCTGTCAACGCGAGACGCAAGATGACCATACATACTCCATCCAGAGGTGAGCAAAGTCAGAGCAGTGTGGGTGTACCATACCTGTCCACAGCCAGGATGACCAGGCGTGCAAGCCCATACCTCGTGAGGGGCAAGGAGAAAGCCCACTCGAATCCAATGACCTATAATGAGCAGTAAATGTCAACCGGAACCCAAGAGAGACATCCTGCGTACGAGACGACCTCGGGGATTTCCATGTCCACTGACCACATGCATGTCTCGTCATGACCAGAGGTACTCACGGAAACCATGTCCGACACGGAGGTCCTGCGACGCCCAACAAAGGTGTCCTGCGATCCCCGACAGAGGTGTCCTGCGAAGTCTAACAAGGATACTCCGCGACAGCCAGGAAAAAGATGTCCTGGGACGCCATGAAAAGGATGTCCTGCCACGTCAACCGTGAGTTCCTCAAAGCCTTAACAAGGGTGTCCCGTGATGTCTAACAAGGTCACACCAAGGCACTTCACAAGGGTGTCCTTTAACGTCTGGCACAGGCGTCCTGCGATGTCACAAACACTACCTTGCGATATCCGACACGGGTGTCTAGAGACGTCAAAGGGCATTGAACACGGGTGTCCTAGTATGTCCTACGCAAGATCTAAGACATACTAAGCAATACTTAGGAACCTAACTACACTTTCGTCCAATAAGAACAACATTCGGTTGATGAATTTTCTAACAAGGATGCCACACTGTAGCCCACACGAGATCATAGACATGCTGAGCAATTACCTAGAAATCTAACCACACTTTCGTGCAGAGACCAGTGTTCGGTGCGTGGTACTTCTCTGGATATTGACGCTGTGTAATTCGTGTTGTGTCAAAGACCAAGGAGGCAGTACCCGCGAGTCTGTGGTGCCTACATTGGCACACTGGGGATGCGTGCCTTCTATTCCTCTATCACACTCAAATGGTCACGTCAGCGCAGTGGATCTATACATCGTACGTGTCAGCTCCACTATAAAGTGGAAGACGTAGAGCAGATAAGGTTACTTTCTGTGATGGGTTGGAGTGGGTTAGGAGCTGGCTAGGATTGCGACACGAGTGAGCCACAAGTGGGCTAGAATTGTGGTGGGAGTAGGCTACGGGTGTGCTAGAATTGTGATGGGTGTAGGTTAACTGTGTTACGAGTGGATTGAGTGTGCTAAGAATGGGCTGCGACTGAGCTAGGAGTGGACCATCTGTGTTAGGAGTGTGCTAGGACTGTGATGAGATGGGATTGTAAAGAGCAAGAAGAAGGCTGAGATTAGGCTTAAAGTAGAGGAAGACGTGAGTTCAAGTCTGCACTGTGACTGAGTCAGGAGCACGGTCGGACTGAGTCAGGAGCTCGGTCGGACTGAGTCAGGAGCACGGTAGGTCTGAGCTAGAAGTGAGTTAAAGGTCATGGAATGAGGGTCCATGCTCAACTGCACCACCTCCCTCGTTTCCCCTAACATCCTCAAGTGAAGATATCAGTAACACACGATTCGCAGCTGAAGGCAATCGCGTAGGAAGTCGAAACCTTTGAGGGAGTCAAGACATTGTAGATTAAAAGCTGAGCCTTCAACAACTCAGTATAAAAGATGACTGAAATTTCTTAGCCTTTCCTATGTGAAGGGCTGTGGTCACTTACAGGTGGTGGTCACTTCGCAGTGTGCGTGTGTGTGTGTGTGTGTGTGTGTGTGTGTGTGTGTTACCACAGAGAAAGTTACCAATCTTTGGTCAAAGCTTAATGTGAAGTGTGTTCGTACGTCTTATTACAGGGACTTCGGAAAGTTGTAGAGCTACCGTAACGTTGACTTTCCTTTGAAAGTCGTTTCAGTCATTCTTCTTCTTGGGATTGTCTGCGTACCGTGTAGGAATTACCCTAGAATTATTTACCATAACTAAAGAAATGTAAGACTTCACCTCTCCGTCCCTGGTGGGAGGCTACAGGATACAAAATACGTGCACCTGAATTTGATAGTTGAGAAGGTCAACAGAAGATTGATGTCATCTGACGCAATGATAGTGAGTGACAGGCTGTCGTGGCTCGGTCGTTGCAGTGTGATCATGTTATCACCCTCAGGGCTGGGGAGCAGCCTTCAGGCCCGCTACGTGTGTCAGGCCACAACGAGGATTGACGTCCTGTTATTGCGGCAAGTGATACATAATGCTCCTGCCTGTGTGTTTGTTTGTCTTTCGTGAACTCTTGTGTACATAATGATATCTGCCCTGAGTCAGGCGTGGGTATGGATGTTACGGTGTTTTGCACGGCAGGACGTCATTTGAGCACGATGGTTCGACCCTTGAGCACTACGGTTCGACCCTTGAGCACGATGGTTCGACTCTTGAGCACGATGGATCGGCCCTTGAGCACGATGTTTCGACCCTTGAGCACGATGGTTCGGCCCTTGAGCATGATGGGTCGACCCTTGAGCACTACGGTCGACCCTTGAGTCTTACGGTTCGACCCATGTTCAATACGGTTCGCCCCTCTGAGCACGATGGCTCATCTCTTGGGCACGATAGGTCGACCAATGAGCACCACGATTCGACCCTTGAGCACAATGGTTTCCCCATGAGCACGACGGTCCGGCCCTTAAGCATGATGGAACGAAAACGATCGTACCACCACCACCACCACCGAGTAAGCCAGTCTGATCCCTGGGGATGATGCCTTGACTTAACCCTCTCGAGTCAGGCCACACGTCCCATCATCATGATCATCATACCTAAGGATTGTCCAGCTGTGCTCAGGGTCGCACCATCGCGTTCAAGGAGATAATTGTCTCAGATTTGATCTCTAGTTGGAGTCTTTACCATAACTTCTGGGAAGAGGGGAAAGATGTCGGATCAGATAACAAAAGTATAACAGTGATGAAATCACTGGAAGTCTAAGTTACTTGTTGATACTCACACTGGAGTCTTCTCATTACGTCAGGCTTGGAGCGAGCGGTGATGATGATAGGATTTTGGATGAGAACCGATGAAAGATGATATTGTCAACATCCACTCTACGATACTCAATCTTAAACGGCTTCGCCTCTGTTAACTCTTTAAACATGTTAGATTTGGAGTTAGTAAGACAGAAGGTGCTGTCAAATGTGCTTCAGGGAAATGAGAAAATACAAATGTATCAATGAAATATTACCGTAGAATTGTCCATGTTCAGATTCTATCAGAGACAGGAGGGTAATAGCGGAGTAATTGGCTAATACTTCTCTTGACGTGTGATATATCAAGCACACACAGTTTCATATAAGCCATGCTAGTTGCAACATAACGCCTTCATCCTTTAGACCAACGATAACATCCTCGAGATATGAATACGTTTTAACAGCGAATACGTTTGCCATGTCGTGCCGAGTGACGTCACGTCGTCCTTTATTTTCCTAGGTTTTAGAAACTGTGTGGGTTCTCGATGACTTTCTCCTGTGATACCGACAACTGAACATGACAACTTCCGCAATTTGTTTTATAGAATCCCAGAGAAAGAAGAAGAAAGAGCGCCATATTTAGATAGTATGTCCCTTGAATATTCTCTCTTCAACAGTATTTGTCTAATATTCTCTCTTCAACAGTATTGGTGTCTGTAATATTCTCTCTTCAACAGTATTCGTGTCTGTAATATTCTCACTTGAACAGTATTTGTCTCTCTGATACCCCTTCATCATACTACAGCTTGTCATTAGCAGTAATCTACTAGCAACACGTAATTATTGTCCTTCCGTGAATGCAGTGGGACTGTGACGGCAGAATTAGACGTCCTTCCTTAACGCAAATGTATGAATCACTATGACCACCATTATGGAACTTCGAAGCTTAGATTTCTCTCTCTCTCTCTCTCTCTCTCTCTCTCTCTCTCTCTCTCTCTCTCTC